>SNQJ01S0010106.1:0-14073 GCA_010110895.2 Picea sitchensis | reverse complement strand
GGATGAAATGGTGAAGAGAATCCAAAGCACATTCATTCTAGAGGTGATATGAATGGCTAAGTGTAATGGTGCTAGCATACTCTTGATGAGGAAAGAGGATCCTCCAAGAGAATACCAACAACATAACAATATAAATGAATTCCCTTGAAAATGTAGTGCACCCATGGCTTCCTTTTATAGCATAACTTTGATTCATTATTCAATCAGCTTTTAGTGTGAACAAGGGGATATTTAGGGCACCTTTAGGTCTTTGACCAGCCACTCAGCCAGATTCAGCTGAGATTTGGATGTCAAATTGACTTGGAAGCTGAACCAGAAGTGGGTGGGAGGCCGACCAATATCATAAATGCGTCGTTCTGAGTTGTGTGTGGATTTTTGCGTCCACAGACATGCATCTGGCGCATGTGCATTTTTCTGGCATTTTCGACTGCCACACGTGCATGCGCTTCCTGTATATCCTTAGCGCATGCTGATTTTATAACTGGTCGTATAGTTTTGGACCTTTTGGAAATGCATTTTTGGTGATTTTTGGTCCATGGGTGAACTAATAACTGTTTGATGATGCTAGATTCTTGTAACCATTTGCAGACAAAATTTCAGTGATAACAGTCGCTATTGTGACGACAGTGACCTAAAAATATTTATTTTTACCTATTTATTTTAGGTCATTTTTAACGGTCAATTTTAAGTTTAAGTCATCTTTGGTCAAACTATAGTCATCGCTCTTGCGATTAACATTGACCATAATAATTTGGTGAAACTACCTGGGTCGAGATTGCGATGACTAAGAGGTGGATTTAAAAAACTTGAACTTTCTCTCTTGCATGTTGCGACAAAAGAGTACTTTCGTTGCAAGTGGTCGTCGCAAAATTTTCAATATGTAGTAGTGAGTGTCGAAGGAGGTGTTTAGAGGAACGAGATAAGGTATAAGAAGTAAATATCAGGAGGGAGAGTGGTGCAAATTCTTCAAGGATAGAAATCCCTGGAGTCTTCACTGAAGTCAGTGGAAAAGATTCGTTACGAGAAGAGACAACCGATCCTAGACTGTCAGATCTGGAAAAGCTATGCAGAGGATAGTTGTAAGGTGTTCGGTACTTTGGATTTTGAAAAGTTTGAAGACTTGACGAAGATAGAATCGCGAAGTCTGAAGTTGCAATCCAATCTTAGTTGTTGATCGCAAGAGGAGCATGTGGCAGTGAATTAAGGAATTCGGGAATCGAAAGCCCGGAAGTTCAGAGCGAGAGACTTAGAGTTTCATGAAGTCACGAAACCCAAACTCTTGTGGGGCCGACGACTTTGAGGAGACATGTGGTGGGAGTTTGAAGATTCAGAACAATGTGTTTCAAGAAGAAGAGAAGGTAGAGTTCGAGATATCCCCGAAGCCCGAATCGCGAAGGGATAGAATCACGGTCATAGTCGGGGTCACCAGGAGGAAAAATGGGCCAAAAGAGTTGCTTTGACTCAATATTTTAAATTATACAAGACTGGGAGGTCGAGCAACCCTTTGGAGGGAAGGGGTTTTGCGTCACATTTCATCCCATTTCTGGATTCAAAAGAGTTTCCGTGTCTAGGGAAACCACATAGAATAGAGTTCAGAGGGGCTAGGAATATATTGTATATGTCATAAAAGTGATTTATGTAATTAATGATACATAATTGAGAGAAGTATACATGGATGGGTGGTTGGTTTCGGTCACATTTCCACCCCAAAACTGTACAAAGGAGAAGATGGCATCAATCATGTAGGCCGACATATAAAAACAATGTTTCTTCGTACCTGGGAGATTCTTCATGTGTAGACATATATTGAAATCCAATATTTATGCCTAGTTGAATATTTTCCCTGTCTTGACGATGGTGTGTTCCAAAGGCAGCCAATCAGTCTAAAAATGTGTGCTTTTCTCTTCTCCATATAGTTAGCAAAGCATGACTACTAGCATTTTGTAGGGCGTCTTGAGCCTGTGAGTGGGAAATAATTTTTGGCCTTGTTTAATGGTTTCATCTTCGTCCTCCCACCAGTGTTTCATTTTCTTCGCTTGTCCTTTTCTTGCTTGGGAAAACCATTTTAATAATGGTTCATTTAGAGAGAACATGGGAGTAGGAAGATGATATCTGGAGCTGATGTCTTTAGGTCTCAGGGACACCACCCGCTTCCCTTTTTTTATTACGATGGTCACTTTTGTTGTATAGAATTACTTGAGGCACCATTGATCTTCCTCATTGTATGGGAAAAGTGGTGGTCGAGTGGCCACGAGATGGATGTCGCTTCTTAGGATATTATGGTAAACTCCCAAATTCTCGTCATCCATGGGGAAATATTTAGAATTGAAGATCCTGTAGATTTATTTGTAACCAAGGCACTGGTCTTCACCAATGTGGTGATTAGTATCAGTCACCAACTTCAACTAGTCGAGATGATGATTCAGGTCCTGCAACTGATTGTAAGTAAATCGAGCCCTTTGGTCTTTTGGGGTTCTAGCTTCTCGTGATTGATTATCGGTTGATCCTGTAATACCACGTTGAAATGAGTATCAACCTAATAAACACAATGTGTTAATTGTAACAACAAAAATATTTAAAACACAAAATGGGCTACCTGTGATTAAGCGACTACAGTAACTGTGCAATAACACACAGTAAAAAAAACAATAAAGACAAAAAAATGATTCATAAACTTATGGCATAAGATATGTCTGAAGAAGGGGGTTTATAAATAATAACACACATTGAACAATCATGAATGCACTATAAATCATATGTTTACAAGAGTAGTCTCTAAATCTGTCCTTAATATCTGTCATTAATGCTCATTAAGGGTGGAGGTTTCCTAGATTCGTGTGTCATAGGTGGAAAAAGGTTGAGGTTCAAAATGACCATTATCAGAGTCATGCATTTAGAGAGGGAGGGATTGTAGATTAATTTGAGCTCCGATGGGAGGGGTATCGAAAGAATATTCCCTTTTCTTTAAAAAAACTTGCCGACCTAACAAGTATGCAGCGTTGCAGGGAAGGTGGGACCTATCGGATTCTTGGTGTTAGGGGTCATCAGGGTGATGTTCAAGTAAAAACCCAAGAAAAGGCATCGAATAAATAATCCCTTTTCTAAAAAGGTGTGTCAAGCGTACTCTTTGCAAAATTTCAGAGAAAAGACATCGGAGTTCCAAATAATGAGGAATTGTTTGAACTCCGATGGAAGAAGTATCGAAAATAATATACATTAAACCTGGGAGAATGTGCTAGAATTGAAAGTGGGAGGGCTCGAAAAGGCTATCAGAGTTAGATTTTCGGAGTTCGAGAGGATGGGGAACGAACTGGACTCTGATGAGGATGTTATCAAAGGAATATTCCTTTGATACCTTGGGGTAGTGACTAGTCCCGAAAGAAATAAAAGGAAATTTATTGAATATTGATAAACATGGTAGAAAAGGGTCCAGTCTTAAGATGCCACTTGGGGAGGTAGTGATCAGACAGGTCGTACTGATTTGGGGGCATTGAGATAGGATTGGTTTTAATATATCTATCGATGGGATGCCATGTAAGGAGTGAATTTGATACACCAGAGATATCAAAGTGTGATGGTCAAAGTTCTGGGTGATATGTGGAGTGAAATAGTTCGATGAAGATGATTTCAACAGACCCCTTTCCCATGAGAACATCGGAAAGGTTTCTATCAGAATAAATGATCCGAGATATTTTCACCGATGTGACTTATTAAAGAATTGTATTAAATGAGCATAAAATGAAGTGCACTATAAAGAAGGAAAAACTCAATAATGAAGAGACGTATGCATCATATCTGAACACAAAAACTTGATAACGGAGTTCATCCCTGGTGGACTACGTCTCCAATTCCTGCTCTCAAATGGGTAGGCCTTTTTATTAACTCAACAAAAGAATTTGGAAAAATACATAAGTATACCTCATTCTAGAGTTAAGTTGTAGAAGCTTTGCTCAGATCAAAAAACAAACAACACCACTAAATTTGTCACGTCGAATTACCCAAAAATGACTGTCTCCACACCTCAATCTGAGTTTGGCACTTTCATGCCCATGAGAAATTTTGTCTCGGTTTGCATGCCTATAGTCTGCATTAATGATTGTCCTTTTGTGAGCCTTGGTTTGACCCTTGTGCACTGACAAAATCCAATTTTTAAATAAAAATTGGGGCCATAGTTAACAATGAGGTGGTTTGGTCTATTGGTTAGTGGATGTATATTAAGGAACTTTGTTGGGGGAGTTTTTGTGGTCAAACCTACAGACCTTCCATTTTAATACACTGTGGGTTATATATATGTGTTATGGTTTAAATTCCATGGGATCTCCTGCTAACTTTGTTGATGGTTATAAGTATGGCGGATTGTGGCTCCAACCGACTAGATATGGCAGGTTATGGTTTAATATGGTGGATTGGGGGTTGGCGCTAGCCAACCACGCCTTTTTTTAAAACATTCAATTGTTGGGCGTCCTTGTCCTCTTGCCCGCTGCCACATGGAAACCCATAACTAGGCCACGTGGAAACCTTTCATTTTCCCATGTCACCATACTTCACGGGCATGCAACATCACCTATACCACATCAACATTCCATGTCACCTATCGGGTGGCTATATGGTCTGCCACGTCATTGTACGAACTTCTGTGTGGCACTTTCCCATTGGTCCACAAACTGACCAGAAAATTCCAAAAACAAGTGACACATGGCAGCCTCTGGTGTTTCCACGTCATCATGATGATGTCATCATGACACATGTCACCCTCTATGTGTTCCACGTACCTTGTCAAATTTTGACGTCATCTGTACTAATGCCGACGTCAACAGTATGGATGTTGAGTCATCCCTATTGACTGGGCTAGGTTGACCAAAAATTTGACCATGAATATCTTTTGATCTGTAACTCCATTTGATGAGCCATTTACACCATTGGAAATATTGCGATGCGCTCTTTGCGATGATGCCAATTTCACTGAGTTTTGAGGACTTTGAATTTTTTTTTCCTTTCTGTGTCTGTTGAGGCCATTATGAGCTTCCTGAGCTACTTTTACAAATTCTGAGTAATCCGTAGTATTATCTGGATCCTTTTTGGATCACACCTTCTCACTGATAGATTTTTGGACCACCAAAATATTTCATCAATCAAGATATAAGTGAGGGAAGAGTTCCCTCACCTTTTCCTTCTCAATCCACTTTGCATTGCTTGGGTGTGTGCCCTTTAATCCCACTCAAAGATAACCAACATCACCCCTGCGTGAAGTTCTTGTCCTTCTGTCCAAGATGATATCTTCCTTCAACTCATCTAAGTACTCAGGAGAAAACTCATCAATTGAAGGTATTGAAACTTCCTCACCCTGATCCATGATCATGGGAGGCTAAAAAAGTTTCAATTTTTTCACATTTACAACTGAGTAAATCTGCATATATGGTGGAAGATCTAAACTAAAAGAATTGGTACCACTTTTCTCCAAAATAGTGAAGGGTCCATATCGGATGGGCTTGAGTTTCTTGCCTTCACCCTTCAATCTCTCCTTGATGATGTGAATCTATACCTGATCTCCAACCTGGAACTAATGATCAACCCTGTGTTTGTCATGTCAAGCTTTATACTGTGCTTGAATTTTCTCCAACTATTCCCTAACTACTTGGTGTACCTATTGGATCCTTTCAATGAAACAACAGGCCCTGTCTTCATTTCTTTCTTCATTTTCATCGACATCTATCCCATGCATCAAGTCCAAAGGGACCTTAGGTAAATATCCAAAACATGTCTCGAATGGAAAATATTGAGTGGAAGAATGTAAGGCTCTATTGTAAGCATGTTGTACATAGGGTATATGTTCATCCCATAACTTGGGATATTTGTTGCAGTAGCCTCGAAGAAATAGTACCACTGTTTGGTTAACAACCTCTATCTATCCATTGGTCTGTGGATGGAAAGAAGTGCTCCTCTTCAACTTGGTGTCCATCATTCTCCACAAGTTTGTTCAAAAATATCCAAGGAATCAAGTATCTCGATCCAAGAAAATGGATGTGGGTAACCCAAAGCGAAGCCAAACATACTGAAAAAAAAGAGATTAGCGGTCTGCTTAGCAGTGATATGATTTTTACATGGAATCAAGATACACATCTTACTAAACCTATCCACTACAACATACAAATAGTCATGGACCCTTTTGGCATTGGTAAACCCCCTAAAAAATCCACGGAGATGATGTCCCATGGATAGGATGGAACATGAAGTGGTGAGTATAGACCCAATTTTCTATTAGTGGGAATACAAGTAGAACACATCACACACCCCTTTACATATTTAGTTACAATTTCTTTCATTTGAGGCCAGTAACAAAACCTTTGTAGATGAGCCATATTTTTTCCTAGCCCAAAATTCCCAGACACAAGAGAAGTGTGAGCTTCTCGTATTACATGGACTCATTCACTTGTATGAATACAAAGCTTTCCAAGATGGTAGAGTAGTTTTCCCTATAGACAATAGTTCTCTACCTGTGCACCATGGGTTAGCTTCTCAAATACCTCTTTAAAATATTCATCAATAACATATTGTTCCACATAGCTATCATGAGATAAATAAACATTCTTCAAAATAATAGAAGCAACAATAGGAGGTCTAGAAAACATATCAGCTACCTTGTTACTTGTACCCTTTTTGTATTTGATCACCAAATGAAACTATTGAAGAAAACCCATCCATCTATAATGACGAGATTTTTTCATATTGGTTTGTGCTTGGACATATTGTAAGGGTTGATGATATGTATGTATGATTGTTTCCTTCCCTAACAAGTATTGCTTCCATTTCTTTACACTTTGAACTAATTCATACAACTCTTTATCATATGTAGGATAATTAACAACATCTCGGTTAAAAGTTTCAGAGTGGTAACAGATAGGCTTACAATATTGCATCAATACTACACCCATGGTGTATCCATTGGCATCTGTCTGAATCTCAAAAGGTTGTTGAAGATTCAACAATGCTAATACTGGTGCAGTAGTGATTTTTTCCTTCAAAGTGTCGAAGGCCTTTTGTTGATTTCCACCCCACTGAAAAGTGTTCTTCACACTGGTTAAGGCATGCAAAGAAGCTACAATAAATGAGAAGTTTGAAATGAATTTCCTCCAGAACTGGACTGGACCTAAGAAACTTCGTACTTTGGTTACATTTTTGGTCTCAATCCAATTTAAAATTACATCAATCTTGGAAGGATCAATTTTCAATTGTCCTCTTCCTACAATATGACCTAAGTACATAGGTGTAGTCTTGCCAAATTCACATTTGGACAATTTTACATACAACTTTTCCCTATGCAAAGTATCTAATACTTGTTTTACATGCCTTACATGTTCATCCCATGTCCCACTAATTATAAGAATGCCATCTAAATATACAATTACAAAATCATCTAGAAATAACCTGAATACATCATTCATAACATGCATGCAGGTTGTCATAGCATTACAAAACCCAAACGACATAACTAACCACTCAAACAATCCTTGTTCGGTTTTAAAGACAGTTTTCCATGCATCTTGTTCTGCAACCCTAATCTGATGGTATCCACTGTGCAAATCCAACTTAGTGAAATAAACAATATTCTTTAATTGATCAAGTAAATAATCTATATGAGGAAGATGGTATCGATTTTTCACCGTGATTTTGTTTAAGGATCAATAATAGACACACATTCTCCATGTGCCATCCTTCTTTGGCACCATCACGATCGAAGAACCTCGAGGAGATGAACTAGGCCTAATGACGCCTTGATCCAATAAGTCTTGTACCTTCTTTTTGATCTCTGTCATCTCTACAACTCACATCCTGTACATGCCCACATTAGGAAGAGGAGAATCCTGCTGAAGATGTATTTCATGTTGGATTTCCCTCTTAGGAGGTAATCCATCTCGTTCCTGAAAGATGTCATCATACTTAGAAACAACATCAATTAATTATTTCTTATGGGAAGGATCATATCCTTGGAAGGCATCAGATGTTCTGACATCCTTTTCCCTTACAACCATGAGTACATATCTCTTATTATTGTTTATGAGTCTCTTCATGTGTCCTGCACTAACAAGTGTTGTGTTTACCCTCATGTCGTGGGCTCTAACAATATATTCCACTCCCCCTTTAGTAAGGTGATATTTTTTCTCATGGCGAAAGAATACTGCTTTTCTATCATAAAGATAAGGACTCCCTAGCACTATGCCATATATATCAAGTGATACAACATCCAAATCTGCTTCATCAATCAACTTTGAAGCAATAGAAAATCTGACCCTACACTGCTTGGTGACATTAAGTTTCTCTTTATCACATGCCCAACCAAGAGGATAAGGATTTGGATGTGGTTTAGTTTCAAGACCCACTTTTTTTGACAAGTGCTTTAGATATAAAGTTTACTTGGTGTTACACATTATTTTGGTCATTCTAATGATGATATTACAGACATGTGTTTAGGCTCCTAACATGACTTTTTTCCTGAGAAAAGCAACTTATTTTCCTCCTCTACAAGGATGCTTTTCAAAAAGGGTCTGCAGGTTGCTCATATTACATAGTATGAAAATATATCATTTCCACAGGCTTCTCTATGGCTGGCCCATAGGATTTCCGCAGGCTGCTAAATAGGCAGGGTGCGGCAGCACTCCAAAGCTAAAAGAGGAAAGAGGTTTCACAAATTTTCTAGAAGGGGAATCTTCTAGAATGTGAGGTGGCATCCGTATGGTTGCGATCCTACTGGTTTCTATGATTTGGTAGGATCATTCTCATCCTTTTAATGACTTCACCTTCTCCTATATAAGCATGGGCTTCTCATGGAAAAGGTTAAGCAAGAAGAAGTAAGATTAAACAGAGAATTGATGAAAGAATAGACTGAAGACTGTGTGAAGAATATTGTTCTTATTAATGCTTGAGACCTCCATTTGTCCATCAATATTTTGTGGATTATCTTCATGTGAATTTCGGAGCAAGTGTATGTGTGTGTTGGAACAAAGAACCACTAAAAGGGAACTTGCGACATCAAGGCAATTTGGTTGTATCTTTTACTTTTCATTAATATAATATGGGGGCACGTTTCTTTCCCATAAAATGATTAGTGTTTTATTACATGACTAATTGATCACATGTTTAGGTTGTCATTGAATTCTACTATTACTTCTTTCACATTGGTTGGTTTGTGTTGTCACAGATCTGATTCTACAAGAACACTGGAGTGAAGTAGGGACAACAAAGATATAAGGAAGTGATTCATAAGGTATGTTATCTATTCCTCTTTGGATAGTAAACTCAATGATTGCAACTTAGGGAAAGAGTCTTGTTCTGTATTGTTTTGTTCTAGAGCCAGGTGGATCTAGGGGGATCATTTCATGTCCGCATTTAACGATTTACCCAATAACAAAATTGGTGACTCCACTAGGGATACATATTGATTGTGGTTTTTTGTTGGTCGTTTTCTTTTGACCTATTCTTTTCACTTCATATCAATCTCTGAGTCTCTGGGAGACCCTTTCACTCTCCCTGGGTTTAAAAGTCCACCTAGATGTTTTTCCTTTTTCCCCAAATTTCATGATTTTTCAAACACGTCCGCACTGCACCTTATAGATAGCCTACGGAAATCATTCATTTCCGCACTCTGGTGGTTTGTTTCAGTGCAGGATTTCCGCACCTTGCATGTTTTGGCTCGCAAAAATCATTCATTTCCACACTGTGTTATACTGCCCACCTGCGGCGGCGTTTGAAATTTGTTTTTTGGGTTTAGGTTTTGGCCCCTACTGCTGTCTAGTTTTTCTTTAGTCAGCTGGACAAGGATTTTTAAATCCATTTCTTCACTTCTCCTGATTGTTTTAGCTTGATCTTGATTGGTTTCAGAGATCGAACACCTCTTTTTTGATCTTTTTTCAATATTTGTTTTTTATTTTTGTCGACAGGGATACAATCTCTGTACTTACGTCTGAGTGCTTGCTCGATTAAAGGTATTCATTTGGATTTGGATTTGTAGGTGGGTTACACCTTCTGGATTGCTTGATGATTATAAAAACATTTCTTATTCATATTTGAAGAGACATTTTCTTGTCAATTTTTATTTTTATCTCCATTGAAAGATCGATTTGCGTGCTTGTTGAGTGTTTTGTTTTCATTGATTGCTTATCCTTTCTTAGTTACATCCTTGTTTTGGTTTCTTGAAAGGAAAAAATTAAAGAGTTTTTAGTCTTTTAAGCGATCATTTATACGTGAAATATTGGCATTTGAAACATTGAAAAAGAACGAATAGTGAAATTACATTGTTGATGATTGTTTGGTACTACATTCAAAGAAAGGAATTGTACGTTGTAGTTCACATTGCTCCAGAAAAATACTTTCTCCCTACTGTAGATACAATTCATCGAACAAAAGTTTGCATCATTCATTTCTATTTGCACATTATTGGGTCGAAGTCTTACACAACATTGGTTTTATTCCCATCTACCTCTTGAGTAACAATAGTCTCTTAAAAAAACATTGCGAAATTTAAAACTCAAGTAGTAACTTTTATTTTCTAGGGATCTTTTACACCAACATTAGCTAGGATAGAGCTTTGGAATAGGCAGTGAGACACACTCTCCAAAGCACAAAACACACAATAGTATCTTGTGATAAGGAGTGTTCAAATCCATTTGCAACATTTTGTCTCGGGAAGCCCTTCTCACACAAGGGTCAAACCTGATGTCGCATTGAGATTAACAGAGTTACTCACCCTGCTTTGTTGGTCTCAGTGTAGATATTGCATGTATTATGGGGGTCGCTTGAAGGTATACCCACAATGATGAGTGGAATCCTCTCAAGTTGATTTCGCGCTTGATACCCTACCTTTTCATGTGGATCGGACTATCGACTGTTTCCCCAGGCATCACTATTGTTTGTGGTAACTTTAGTATCCTATATTATTAATATCTTACACAAGGTAACTATGGAGGGAAAATTCTTCACGGTACTTGGAATCAACGTTGGCCAGACTCACTAGGGCTCCTTGCAGGGTATACCCACGATTATGTGTGGGATCTTGCACCAGGGTGTAAGTTTGTTAAGCAGGTCGTCAACGTAACTTTTCCACCCTAGCCCAACCCCTTCTTATCTCGATCTTGCAACGTTGGATTTCATCACCAACTAGTGACTTCGAAACGAGAAGGTTTGTTTGCCTAGTTTGAACTCTATATTTTATTAGCGAGTGTTGTTTGTTTTCGTAGTTGGCCATAGATTTTTTTCGTCGAATTTAGGGTTCTTCCAACATAGACCCTCCCCGTCGTTCACGCAGGGTACAGGGACTTCCACCGAAAAACATGGAAGATTCTACCCCTATACCCCCTCACACATTAGAGGGCTCTCCTCAACAGAGTGAAGTCCAGGATACCAACATAATACAAGAGGAAGGTTCAGCCTCTTTGGAAAGTTTCCAAATTATTTTCGATTCTATGGAAGCTTTCCGCATCCCTCTTGGATATGAAAGACGTTTTCTCTGGATGAATTATGTCGGGGAACTTGTTGTTGTTTCTTATGGAACTCTAATCGGACCTTTTGGAGTCGACGATCCTTTCTAGACTATTGACATAGTTAGAATCCCACCTTTTATGGTGAAATACCTTTATGGATCAGGGGAAAGAGAAGATATACCCGCCATCCCTGAGCTACCCAAGACGTCAGCCATCCTCACAGTATCCCTAGGTCATTTTCCCATTACAACTGACTATCTCTTTGTTGGCTTAGAAGAACAGTCAATTAATCCTAGTTCAACCATCCCTTTTCAAATAGCCCACTCTATAATTCTTCCTCATGCTATGACTATTCCCACTGGGAATACAATGGTTAACCATGCTCCCATTGGTACACCACATTCCTCTAGACCTACCCCTTCTCTTCCTCTTGGGTATCACACTTTGAACACTTCTGCTGCCATCCATACCCAAATTCCATCTGGAGTACAACTTGGGCATAATACCTCTACTGGTTATGTTCCCACACCTTCCCAGGTCCTCTCCGGAGGCTCTTATCCACCTATTCATGGTAGATCTGGCCCTAGTGGCTCCAATCCAATTGGTAGAAATCATCATCTACTCACTTTCGGTTACCAGATTCCCACTGGGGGGCAATCTTATGCTGGGGGGAAACCTCAATATGGGGGTCACACTCAAATTGGGGCGCCTCCTCCGTATGGAGGACATTCTCAGGTTGGAACTTATAATTCACAATCTGGATCGAACACGTCAAACTTGTTAGTTCACCTTTGGAACCTTCAAACAAACCCACATACCTCTGGGGGGCAACCTTTTCAAACCATTGTTTCGGTACCCCCGAACTATGGTTAACCATATCCGGGTTCTTTGAATCCCACTTGGGGCCCAAATGTTCAATCCAATAGTCCTTTCCAAGGGAAAATCCCTAACCAACCCAACCCCACAGACTACATGCCTCCCCACCAACAACCAACACTACTCGGATCTTTACATTATATGCAAACTGCTTATGGTCCTACTGGTATACTGACGAGACTTCCTCCCTAAAGTCACAAGTACCCTCATGTGAATAGACAGATTCCCTTTTTTGCCACTTTGGACTTCCCCGATATGTCTAGAATTTTGAATGACCTTATCTGTCACTCTCCTCATTGGCCTATCATACCGACCAAACTACTATCTGGTATTCCTAAGTTTGATGGTAATCCATGAGAGGACTCGAAAAATCATGTCATGAATTTCCACCTTTGGTGTTCATCCAACTCTTTGATGGATGACTCCATTCGGTTAAGTCTTTTTCAATGAACTCTCAAGGGTTTAGCCACGAAGTGTGTTTAGTTCTAATTGATTATGTCAATCAGAGTTTAATTTAATGTCAACCCGAGAAGGTAAAATTAGACGTTCTACCTAAAATATATAGATCTAGAAAGATTCATAATATGTCCGAGATCTTAAAATTCCCTTACAAGAACATATTCATCAAGATCTATTTCAACAACTAATCAAACCTAGATCTAACAATTGTCAAGATCCTAAGGTTCTCTTACAAGAACACCTGAATTTTAGGATCTCCTCCAATATTAGAACATTTAACAAAACTTAAAAGCTGAAATGAAATAAACCTAAATCTAATAATTGTCTGAGATCTTATGGTTCTCTTACAAAAACAATTTCAAATAAGATCCTTCCAGTATTAGAACATTTAACAAAACTTTAAAAGTTGAAATCAAACAAAAACATGAATTAAGTTATACCTAAAATATTCAAATCAACATGCAAGTGAGGCCATGGGGGCCCTCCATAACTCCACAAGCACACCACTTCAAAGGAGACTCAGATGTAGAAGCAAAATCGAAGTATGATTCTTTATTTCAAAATCTCCATTACAAACCAACTCTAAGGTTACAACTCTAAGCTTCTAAGATTACATACTCCAAAATTCTAAGATTACAAAACTTCAGAATTACAAATGGAGGAGATTGTACTCCTATTTATACAATGGGATGAGTAACAAACTCATAATGATCATCCACTAATCTCTCTTTAGTTCCATACATCTCTCAACCATCTAGACACATAACCTTGTTTTGTCCTTGATCTTCTCCATGAGATCATGATCTCTTATCTTATCAAATTCGAATTTGATCATTCAAGGCCACATAAAGGTGTCTTGGAAGCTTCTTTTGTACCTACACATGTCAACAAACTCATTCTAATTGTTAGGTATAAAGGTTACAACTCTAAGCTTCTAAGATTACATACCCCAAAATTCTAAGATTACAAAAACTTCAAGATTACAAATGGATGAGATTGTACTCCTTTTTATACAATGGGATGAGTAACAACTCATAATGATCACTGTCTCCTCTTTAAGGTTCCATACATCTCTCAACCATCTAGACATATAACCCTCTTTTGTCCTTGATCTTCCATGAGATCATGATCTCTTATCTTATCAAATTCGAATTTGATCATTCAAGGCCACATAAAGGTGTCTTGGAAGCTTCTTTCGTACCTACACATGTCAACAAACTCATTCTAATTGTTAGGTAAAAGTATAAGCATATTATTTTCTAAA
>SNQJ01S0010105.1:71729-98811 GCA_010110895.2 Picea sitchensis | reverse complement strand
AGTGTGGAAAAATAATAGTGATATAAGATTATGTGTTGATTTCCATGCATTAAATAGGGCAAGTGTAAAAGATAATTTTCCTCTTCCTAACATGGAACTGATCTTACAACAAGTGGCATGATCATGAATGATGTCACTTCTTGATGGGATTTCAGGTTATAATCAGATTTGAGTCAAAAGAGTTGACAAGGATAAAACCACTTTCACAAAACGATGGGGTAACTTTGCTTATGAAATAATGTCTTTCGATTTAATTAATGCAGGTGCTACCTTTCAAAGAGTTATGCTAGTATCCTTTGATGATATTATCGGTAAAATTATCCAAATCTGTATTGAGGATTTAACTGTCTATTCTAGAAAATGACAAGATCATTTTAATAATCTAAGACAAGTTTTCCTTCGATGTAGAAAATTTAGAATGTATTTGAATCCTACGAAATCCATTTTTGATGTCACTGTAGGTAAGCTTCTCAATCATTTTATATTTGACTCAAGAATCAATATTGGTCCAAAGAGGGTTATTGCAATTCAAAACCTTCAAGCCCCATCTTCGAAAAAATAAATCCAATCTTTCATGGGTAAAATTACTTCTGTTAGAAGATTCATTCCCAATTTTTCTAGAATGGTAAACCCTATACATGATATGTTAAAGAAATACCAATTATTTTCTTGGAATGATGACACTAAAAATTCTTTTGTATAAATAAAAAAAGTAATTAGTTTTTCCCCTGTTTTAGCAAAACCAAATTTTGAAAAATATTTCATTATTTATACAAATGCCATTGAAGAAGCAATATATGCTATTCTTCTTCAGAAAGATGATCAAAATAATGAGAAACCAATATATTACATGAACCAGATCTTATATGATGATGAAGTTAAATATAAGTTTATTGAAAAAAATACTTATGCTCTTGTTAAAGCTATTGAAAAGTTTCGTCACTTTATCTTAGGTAAGCATAATCAGGGAAAGTCCCTTTTCCTATAGTTAAATTTTTTCTTTCACAAACACATCTATTTGGGAAGCTTGCACATTCACTTGATAATATATAGGAACATGAATTCATGATCACAACCTATAACACTATTAAGGGATGATATCTAGCCTTACACATGTCTCAACACCCTGAACTAGGTGCTTCTTTTGAAAATAATGATCATTCCTTATCTGTACTATTTCTGGTAGAATATGATAATCCTAATTTAGCAGCACATCCTTGCTATCAGGATATAATCTACTATTTATAATTTCAAATATTTCATGATAATATTGAGTATCATGAACGTAGAAGGAATTGAATCTAGGCCTCTAAATGTCTAATCTTGAGCACATCACTTTTCCGTAGGACTGCTGATGGACTACTGCTACGTTGTGTAAATGATACAACAATGCAAAAGATCTTAAAATAAATTCACGGGTTAGAAGATTCAAATATTCATATTGGTAGACATTTTTCTGCCAAAACCACTTCCCACCAAATTTTGAGAATTGGTTATTACTGGCCTTCAGTTTTTAAATATTATTATAAATTTGCATAGGCTTGTATTGAATGTCAAAAATTTGCTGGAAAAGAAAAGTTTTCTGCTATGCCCTTGCAACTAGTTCTTCCTAATTTTCCCTTTTCTAAATGGGGATTGGATTTCATTGGACCTATTAATCCTTCATCTTCTTCCGATAATATTTTTATCTTGACAACAATATATCAGTTTAAATAGTGGATTGAAGCTATGCCTCTCAAACATGCACAAGATGAATATGCAATTTCATTTTCGGAATCTAATATATTTTCTTGTTTTGATCTTCCAATCAAAATAATTTCTGATAATGGGCCAACATTTATATCTAGAAAATTGACCCAATTCCTTAACAAATTTGGGGTGAAGCACTACACTTCATCTACGTATTATCCACAAGGGAATGTGATAGCCAAATCAACAAATAAAAATATGGTCAAAATCCTTAAGAATATCATAAATGATAAACCTCACCAGTGACATACTTTACTTATGCATTATGGGAAGACCATACCACTACGAAAACAAGTACTGGCCATACTCCTTTTCAACTATTTTGTGGTCAAGAAGAAATAATGCCTATGGAACTTGAACTAACTTCCCTTAGATTAACATTGCATGTAGAAGAGTTAAACTCTACTGACATCCCTCAAAGGATTCATGCTTTGCAGGATCTAGAAGAACAAAGGAGCTTTGCTCTTGAAAATATTGAAAAGAGGCATCATTCTCTTAAAAAATACTTTGATAAGAGGGAAAAATATACTACTTTTGCGGCTGATGAAAAAGTTTTACTATGGGATTCTTCTCATGCTGACAAAGGTAAGCATTCACAGTTTCAAAAGTTATGTCTTGGTCCTTATATAATTTCCTCCATTGTTGGAAATAACTCCTATTTATTGAAAGACACATGGGCGATTGTTTTTCTACATGACTAATGGTTCACATATGAAACACTATATTGAACATGTTTGATTTGTCTTCATTTACAATGTTTCCTCTACATATTTGATTTTCAGTTTGTATAGATTTTTTTTATTTTCTTTTCAATTTTCAATTTTTCTCTTCTTTATTTTTCATTTTGAGATTCAGGTCAATGTTGGATCAATCAAGTTTCATGTATGATCACTGGATTGGAAATTTTTCATTATTTGTTTTGGAAAAAATTAAGAATACAAACTACAAATATGGATGAATTATTTTTGAGTTCACAACACTACTTATGTAGTATTTGTCAAACCTACCAAATTGTCTTGCTAAGACTTGATGATCACATCTTGTTCCCATTTTCTTCTTTCTTATTCTACCCTTCATGAGTGATTATTTTAGATCATATCAAATTTTTTTGATGAAAATTCTTGTTGAAATACCTGAGAAAACCAAGTGATCAACAAAATATAATTTCAAGTTTCAAAAGGAAAACCAAAAATTATGAGTTCTAGTCTATTAAAAATAGACGATCCCATGGATTCACTAGATGTTGACTTAAAATATCTTCACCTATTATTAAAATCTTTCAAATAATTGCAAGGCCTATCTCTATATTTATGATATAATATTAGTAGGTTGGGTCCCTTATAATAAAACACATAAATGATTATTTTCAAGCATTTTCCTCAACACACTTACATATTTTCATATCTGTGATATTATGATGAAGCTTCAAAGTTATGTTGTGTGTGATTCTTGGAATGATTAGATGATGATATGGGTTGTTTCACTTCAGTTTGGTGCATGTCAGTGGTAATAACTTCTCTTCATCCTTTGACATTTTGGTGAGATGGTACTTGTGAAATAAGCAAACTATATGATCTTCACTATTCCTATGATGGCATACACAATACAAGTTAAAATCATTTTTAGTACTCATGTTTATATGACCTATATAAGTTTGATATACATGCAATAAATACAAGGCATGAGGGGTAAAAACATGGTAATAAACTATATACATATTGAAAGTTTTCATACATATGCAAAGATCTGGTAATACCATTACTATCTGGTAATATAGTCATAAGTAAGCACAAATTGCTATATTATGTGAATAAATTCACCTTACAAACTCACATTGTTCTCATGTTGCAACAACGGTGATGAGAAAAAGGCAATGTTAAAGTGGATTTTTTTTGACCTTATGATAAGTATTAAAGCCGTGGGAAAAAATATTTGAAACTTTTGGTTTAATATACAATATGGAGACGTGGTGCATAAAATAAGTTGTACAACATATGTTTTGAATGGTACAAACCTTGGTTTTTTTCAATAGCAATGATATGTGGTTTAGAATTACATTAAACATATGCAAACAAAACAAGCCTAGTCTATTCGCATGAGCATACATACCAATTAGGAAAGTTATGATGGTGAAGTGACAAGGTTGATTAACATAAGGATTTTGAATGATATTACACATGGTTATTGGCATGGATATGGTATCGATATTGTTATGAGCTTCATATGATATGATGATTATGGTTTCATTATTCCATTGGTTGGCATGTACATATGAGCTATGGTTTGAAAGCCGACGTGATGGGGTTTGAAGGTTGACATGATGGGATGACCATGCATTGAATTAAAAAATACATGGGTAATTAATATCACACCCTTGCGATTTACCACCTCATTTGCTTTGGGTCTTGGTCATTTTAGTTCTGTTGAGACTGTGGATAAAGAAGAGCCCGAGCTAGTTTGGAAACTCTGCTCCTGGAAGTTCTAGAAACTGTCTCTACCCAACCCTGGTATTAAAAAGGATGAAAAGAAAGGTATGTACTTGATAGTTTGTTGAGAATATTATGAATATGTTTTGTGCAATAATAATTTAGTTATGGGTCTGTGTTCTTTACTGGTATTGAGCATGTCTCTCTCTCTCTTCCTTCTTTTCTCTCTTAATGGAATGATTTTTCAAGGTTTTCTGTTTTAAAAGAAAATGAAACGGTTACTCTGTGTCGAATGTATTTCTCTCTCTATGCATTATTTCACTTTCCATTTATCAATTATGGTTGTTCAAACTAAACCCATTTGATATAAATATAAGCTGCGACCTTAGTTCGAGTTCCTGTAACAATTTCTCTTCTATCTGGTATTCTAGTCGATAAAAGCATGGTCATATTAGATGCGGGTCTTGTGTTGATTTATGAGTTTGATTTTTTATATATACACACAAAATTGGTCTATTTTTTGGCTAAGTTTACAATCATGCAAGAGTTTGTAGCCAACATTAAAATGCTTTGTTTTTGCTGAGTCAAAACCAGGCTTCAAACCCACGACCCAATGGATGTTTAAATGGTATAATAATTTTCACAATATATTTTGATTTGGTTATACAACCAACATAGGTTCTTATTAACTTCAGTGTGCTCTTTGGGTTTCGAACCCATACCCATATTATCGATTGCAAGTTGTTTTCTCTTTCATTGCTTACACAACCAACGTTATTATCGACCTTTATTTGGTGTTGAGTTTAAGTTGAGTTTTGAAGTCATAATCATATGGAAGAAAATTGATTTTTGGATTGAGTTTAAGAGTCGATATGAGCTATTCGTTCTCATATTTTTTTCAAAAACAAGCATGGGGTTTTGAGTTCGAATCTTGGTTGACAAGATTTGTTCTAAAAGGGATTATTTATTGGATGGTTTCTCGGTTATATGGGTTTCCAACCCTAACTATGTTTAAACTTGTCATGCCTAGTTTTAAATAAATGATGTGGCTATACACATCCTCTATTGACAGCATTTTGAAATATTTGAACGATCATGATGTGACTATAACTCAGTATGCTACAACACTATGCTCATTTTCGAATGCATTACTACATTATTGTATGGACTATGTGACTTTGTTGGGCACAAAATCCCTTTGAAATTCTAGCTAGTATAAATGATATGGCCTAAACGTCACATTTCTCAAGCTTACTCTAGTTCATACTTTGTTCATTTAATTATTTTGGTTCGTATTTTACAATAAACCCAAAACATTCATAAGATTTTATAGTTGACATAGATGTTGGTTAAATATGCTAAGTTTGATAATACAAGTTCAGATTGTTGAATAAAAATGTAATGCATGACTGGTAAATGGATGGAAGGTTTGATATACAAATTTAAAGTTTATTTTTTCTTTTATGTAAATAGGGAATTTTCCCCTCATCTTGTACTACTTTCCAGAAGTTATTCCAGAAGTTATTCCCGAATATTCTAAATTTTTTTTATTAAAAAAATTCATGAAATAATTCCCCTTGTTGACATAATTGATTATAATAAATTTTTAGAGAGCACCTATTAAGAAAATATTTTTGCATAAGTATGTGTATTGTTCTAATCAACGGGATGATGTATGAGCAATTTAATATTTTGGTGTAGATATTGTGTGGATAAATGAAATGTTCAAGGATATTTGAATATTGAAAATTGGTTTATAACGTATGCCGATATGAACGTTATGCAAGTGAAAAGGATATAAGTCACGAAAATAATTGATCGAAATGGATTATGAGCATGTATTTTATCATGCATTCCTGCCATCTATAACATTTTTCATAAGTTACAAAACACTTTTCATTACTTCTTTATCATTTATAATTTCATCCCATTCATTGCCCATGTTCAAAGAGATTAGTGACAAATCATACTGAACAATTTGGTAAAGAATGTACCGTTTGAATGTTAGAACAACAAAGAAAGAGAAACTTATTATTTTCTTCTTGTTTTCCTTATTCCCTTAGAATTCTTGATTGCTTGGTTAGTTCAGAGCCATTGTTAAATTATTTGAAAGAAAAATATCATTTGATGTTTAAGATACTGTAACTTATATATATATATATATATATATATATATGTACTATTTGGGTCATTGATGATATATAGATGAGTTTCTTCAGCCATGGAAACAATTGGTTTGGTAATAGGGGAAATAGATGACAGATAGGTAGAATGATTAATACATTTGAGAAAAGAGGAAGAAATAAGAGAATGATATTTTCGATCCACTTCAATGCTAATTCAGATGAATTCAATCAACTGGTTCAAACCGGCTATTTGAATCTTGCTGGCCACCCTACTTTCCAGCCATCTCATGCACCTGTTATTCCTCCTTTGTAGCCACACCTAAGCATAGTTGACTTTCCTGAGCCACCTCATATGCCACTAGCCAATGATGGCTGGGAAAATGTACCTACAAATCCACCCTCTAGAATAGTACACTGGTCTAATGTCTCATTACCACCTCCTCCTTTTTTATATCCTATGCATCCTATTGCTTCTGCAACTTCTCATGCACATTATGTCGAGGTTCCTAGAAATTATAAAGAATTAGCCATTGAACCTAAGCGAGATAAAGGAAAATGACCTGGAATTTTTGTAAGCTCTAATTCATCTGAGACCTCCTCTTACATAGTCAAGTATCTCCCTACCAAACTTGAATATAATGAAAGAAAAATAACCTTTGATGACATGCACCCTAAAATGTCAAGAGTGGAAGAAAATAAATATGTTGATCTAGATTTAATTAAGATCCATATTTACTTAAGCACAGGGCTGCATTGTCAGAAGGAAGTAGACAAAGGGAGGATGATTCCAATAAAAAGTATTATTACTTATTTTATTTTATGACGTGATGATAATTTCACTTTGACATTCAAGGCATAGATTTTTTGGGGACACTAGACATGATGTATTTTTTTGAATTTTTTTTATATCACGCCTTTATGGTTTTTTGGGAGATACAAGTGTTTTGATGATATGGCATGATTACATTGGCTAATTTTTGATATAAATTATTTTGATGATATATGCATAATATTTTAGTAAATATGGAGAAACAAGGGAAACGTTGAAAATAAGATAAATAAAGACCTATAGGGGCCCCACCTATTAATTATTAATTACTATTATTTACCCTTATTATAAAACAAAGTTGTCCTATCTTAACTAAAGTTATTTAACTTTATAACAAAAGGTAGTTGAACCACTTGAACTACTTTTTGAAAAATAAAAGGAAGATATCAAGGACAAATAAGGACATGAGAAAAAAGAGAGATGTACTTCAGTTAAGGTTTTCTCTTACCTCAATTGAGAATACTTATTCATTCAATCATTTTGGAGTTTCTTTAGAGCTAAGTTATCTTATTGATAGTAGAGTTACTCTAAATGTGATAAAATAAAGGACTGGGAAGCACACACTTGTGACATGCTTCAAAGGTGATTCATTCATATTGATAGTTTATTTAGTCTTAATTATAAATTTTGAATTCAGTTCCTATACTGATTAATGCTATTTTGCAGAGTCAAGACTATGATGGGCTTGTAGCTTGGCTTGATGTAGTTTATTTTCAGTCTTAGTCTTTTTCTTTGAGACACTAGTTTTCTATGTAAGAGTTAAAATTACATCTTAGAATTCTAAGTCAAATTCTGGTCCAAAACCTCGTAGGGGTTTGTAAAGAGAAACTTGGTTGCAACTCATAAAATTTATTGATAAAATCATCCACTGATTTCTTCTCATTCTTGAGACCTGTTGTGTACTGAATTTTTAGATTTATATTATCTTGTATTTATTTATTCAACTGTTATAAATTTCATTTGCAAGCACTTTTTCTACTTTTAAATTTTATTTTACATCAAAACATTTAGATTACATAATAATGTCAGGCCCAATAACTTATTTCTTGAGGGCTGATTGATATTTTTGAACATGATATAAGCATAGGGTGATAATCCTGCCTATCTCACCTAGCCTAGTGAGATTAAAAAATGCTTGAGTGATGATATAACCATTCCTCTCCTCAACAACACCTTTAACCAACATTCACTTTAGAGGTGCATTGGCCTTTAAGGCACAAGCTAATTTTGATATTCCTTTTATTTGAAGGCCAAATAAATGCCGAAGCTTTGGAAAAATTGTTAAGTCTTCTAGAGGGTTATTTCTCTATCCAAAATTTTTCCAATAGTGAAAAAATCACCTTTTCCCTTCTTGAATCCATTTCCCATGTCAGAGGTTGGTGGGAGACACACTGTGAGAAACATTCCATAGACGTGTCTACAATTTTTGGGCTAGGACCCACTTGGGAGGATTTTGTTGATGCCCTCAAGGAGTAATACTACCATGTTGGAAACTATGATGACCAGTACATGAGATAGAAAACTTTGTGTCGGGAGAGAGACCAGATGGTGTCATATTACACCAACATATTCCATACCTTGTGCACAAAGATGGATATTAAAGACCCCAAGTAGCATCTGATTCTGAAGTACCGCAATGGCCTATATAGGTACATCATAACAGATATGGATTTCCTAGAAATATCCTCATTGGGAGCCACTTATCAACACGAGGTCAATATCGAGCAAAAGTTCAAGAAAAATAATAAGTGAGATTCCATTTTTACAAACCAATTGCAACAAAAACATGGTAAAGGTGGCCCTAACTCCCATAGAAAAGGACAGATCAAGGATGGCCAACCCCAGGAAAACCAGTCCAAGCCACAATAAAAGAAGGGTAACATGAAGTTGAAGAAGGGCACTAGAAAGTGGTACGAGTTCCAAAAAATCCCTTGGCACAACAATGATGAATGTCACTCCAAATAGTCATTGTTGGCTTAGACAAAAGTCTCAGAGTTAGATGATGAATCAGACTCTGTTTCAGAACTAGATAAGGAAAAATGTATCATTGATGCATAACCCATTGTCACCATCGCTACCACAAAGGTCCAGCTAGAGGAAACCGAGGATACTGAAGAAGAGGAGAAACTCTTCCACTCACATATGTGGGTGAAGGGGACCCCACTCCATTTCATTGTTGACAACAGTAGCTAAAAGAACTTAATATCATCAAAGGTCATTAAGAGGTTGAACCTAACAATGATGCCACACCCTCAGCCATACACCATCAGTTGGCTCAGCTAGGGACAAGACATTTATGTTATCCAATAATGTCTCCTACACTATGACTTCAAACCCTTCAAAGACAAGGTATTGCATGATGTTTCCCCCCTTGAAGTTTGTGATGTTTTTTTAGGACAACCATATATGTGGAAGCGTTGTACTATTTATGAATTTAGGCCCTATAGTGTCATTATCACTTTGGGAGGTCAACTCTACATGGTACTGGAGGTAGTCCCAACTATTGAAGTCTCTTTGATATCTGAAAAGAAATGTAGAAAGGTGGTATCTCATACTAGGAAATTTGTCCTCTTTATGGTCTGGTTGGAAGGAAAACAAAAGGTCACTGCAACCACCAACAAATTTGCACGAGGTCTCTCTACACAATATAGGTAGGTGGATAAGATAGTAGAAGAACACAAAGACATATTTTCCTTACCTATTGGGGAACCTTTGCACTGTTAGGTAACACACTAAATTGAATTGACACCTAGTGCTCCTCTACCTAACGACCTTGTGTATAAGTGCTTTGTTATGGAGAATGAAGAGATAAATTGTCAGATCCAAGAGATAATTATGAAGGGTCACATTAGACTAATCTCCTCAACTTGTGAGAACACATTTTTTTTGGTACAAAAGAAGGATGGGATATGGAGAATTTTCATTGATTACAAAGCCCTGAACAAGATCACAATAAAAAATTGACCCCCAATTCCTCACATTCATGATCTTCTAGATCATATCAAGGGTGATTTTTTTTTATTATATATATATATTATTTTATTTTTATTTCAGTAAGATTGATATGAAGTCAAGATACCACTAGGTGTCGATTGAGAAAATTGATGTATGGAGGACAAACTTCAAGTCTAAAGAAGGTCTCTTCGAGTGGTTGATCATGCCTTTTGGGTTGACTAATGCCCCGATCACATTCAGGCAGATGATAGATGGCATATTACAACCAATCACAAACTCCTTTGTGGTCGTATATATGGATGACATCCTCATATTTAGAAAAAAAATGGGAGGAACATTTGAAGCACATTCAACAAGTCTTGGGCACCCTGCGATAGAATAAGTTATATGCCAATTTGGAGAAGCGTTCCTTCAACATGCAAATAACTCAATATTTGAGATACATCATTGGTGAGTAGGGTGTGCATGTGGATCCATCCAAGATCCAAGTCATCTGCGATTTTCCATCCCCAAAGAAACTGATCGAGCTTCACAGCTTCTTAGGCCTTGCTAAATTCTACTGCAGGTTTGTGCTAGGGTTCATTAATATCGCTTGGGCCCTAAGCCAAGTGACCAAGGGTGGAGCCAAGGCCAATTTTGTGTGGGATGTCTCACAACATAAATCGTTCGAGGATTTGAAATTCTTTGTCTTCTCAACACCATTCCTCATTCCACCACACTTGCAACAACCATTTGACATTGAGACAGATGCTTTAGATTATGTTATTTGTGCATTCCTCACTTAACATGGGAATTCAATGGCCTATCATAATTAAACACTATTTGATACTCTTTGTAGATACCCCACAAATGACAAATATATGTACTCCATCGTGCATGGATGATGACAGTGGAAGCATTATATTATGGGAAAGGAAACAATCATCCACACTGATCACATGCCTCTACAATTCATGTAGACACAAGGAAAGTTATAGAATGAATTCCATCAGAAGTTGTCCACATACCTACAAAAATTCTACTTGAACATCAACTACAAGAAGGGTAGCACCAAACATATTGCAAAATGCCACTTATTTGACCCTTGGTTGTGGCACTCACCACAATTCTTAACTCCTTTGGGCATGAGACCTTTGGGTGGCCACAATTATAAGACAACGACTCTAAATTTGCTACTACCTATTAGACATTGAGCGTAGGAAAATTAGTTCCATAATTTCATCTCCAGGATGGACTTCTATGCCATCTAATCCATCTCTGTGTTCCTTCAAGTGAGTTTTCAAAGCTTATTTGGAAAGCTCATTACAGTCAAGTGACATGAAACTTTGGCATGGAAACAACTGTGACAATACTGAAAAATCATTTTGATTGGCCAAATATTTTACAAGATCTCTGAAAATATATCATATATTGCACTTCCTATGCCATTGTGAAACCCACCATCAAGAAACAAGGGCCATGAAGCTTGTGCCTACTCTTGATAGGACTTGGGAATCCATCTCCATGGATTACATGTCTGTTATAACTTCAACCAAGCATGTTAATGAATGTGTCTTCGTGCTCATTGATTGATTCCCTAAGATGGCAGTTTTGGCACACTACAAGAAGAGTATCACAGTCGAGGCCACTACCAAGATATTCTTTGAACATGTTTGGGTTCATTTTGGGCTCCCAAAGATCATTATTTTAGATCTAGAAAGTAGGTTCTTGAGTACTTTCTGGTTCAACCTATGGTTGATGATGGACACCAAGCTAACCAAATCGACTTCCTTCCACCCATAGACTGATGGAAAAAAAAATTTAGTCAACAAGATTATTGTTCATATATTGAGGATGTAAATTCCAAACATCCATGGACATGGGATGAAATCCTTCCTTATGTTCAACATAGATACAACAGATCCCTCCACAACTTTATTGGCCACAATCCTTTTCAGGTGTGCTTGGGGTTCTAGACATTGTCCCCTATTAACATAGCTCTGCCCGTTGAAGCTACATAAAAGAGTCCTCCCATGCTCAAACTGGGGCTGATCGAGTAGCCAAATTTGTTGAAGGAATCCAACACATCCAACAACAAGTTCATGATATTTTTTAGAAAGCCAATGCCAAGTTCAAACAATGCCATGATCAACATTGAGTACTGCACAAGTTTCAGGTGAGAGATAATGTATGATTGCATTTACATAAAGAGAACCTCATATGACCCTATTGTAATCTTCACCCAGTCCGATATGGGCCTTAAACCATCATAAAGGCTATGGGTGAGAATGATTTTCAATTAAGTATTCACCCTTTCCTTGGATTTCACTTTGTATTTAATGTGGAACTGCTTTGACCATATTTTCCACCTCTCTTGGACACTTTGGACATGACCAAGCACTTAGCCCTTACATAAATAAATCCTAATTGCATTGAATAGGTGAAAATTTATCAGATCATGGACACTAAGATGAAGGGCACCTACCAACATAAAATTAAACTCTATCAGGTCGTCAAAGCACAACAATTTCTTCACCAGGGCAAGTGGCTAACCAGGAGTCAAATTCAACAGAATTTTCCCCATCTGATGGAGGAAATCGACACAATAGGGACCATGGATTCCTAAGGGGGGAGAAATGATCCAGGTGGATACTAATGCCCACCCACTTATTCTACTAATTCAAATTGGTTCCACATCTTGGCATTTTTTCTATAGTTTTTCGGGTCCCAATCTTCTGGGGCCATTTTGAGGCCCTAAACGACGTTTTTTTGGCGCGACAATGCCTTACATAAAGAGAAAGGTAGATGCTAGGCTGAACATAATATGTTCTTCTCATATAGAACTTTACGACATGCTACCGAGAACCCCAAACAAATATCGCATGCAAAAATTGCGCCCCTGGGAAGTTGACGTATCAACTAACCACATTGGGGCCCACAAACCTTTTGGAATTTTATCTTCTGGGATAAGGGTTTTCTCATTGATGCTTTATGTTAAAAGTCATTTTTGTCCTATCTGTAATCAACTTCTTGTGAGTGAGCGTAGCTAACACATCTCTCTCTTCAGAGATAAGATACCACCATTCTAGCTAGCTTGTTTGCTTTGCATTTTACAGTCTCTTGTATTCTAGACAATCATTAATAGAATTTGAGTTTAACTGTATTACTGTGTTTCTTGCAATATTTGTAGATAGTAATACAGTCTGCATCATGAATATTAATATGCTCCAGAAAAAATCTACATGGTAGGTAAAGGTCCAATGAACCGATTACAACCTTGATGAAGCAACATGAGAGATGGAGGATGATATGTGGGGAATCATACCTTCATTTGTTTTGAAATTTTGATATTAAAGTTTTGACATTGTACATAGTGTTGATATTGCACCGGGAATGGTGCAAATCTAAGGGAGGGGGTAATTTAATACCCTATTTTTGGGCCCTAGACAATGAATCCATATGTAATGATGAAATGATTATAAGTCAAACATATGTGACTTTGTAAATATGTACCTTGAACTATAATATAAAAAACACTAAGGCTACAAATGAAGAAGGAAAATGAAAGTGGGGTATGAATCCACAAGATGGGAAGAAATGGGTCTTAAAGGAAATAATATAATTTTATTTCTTATTCTAAGTCCTTTCACATTTTCTTATGATTATTAAACCATTCATCTACCTTGAGATTATTTACCAAAAGGAGATATATTTGGACTTATAATGAAGGCACATGGTATTTTTTTAGCAATGAAAGTAAAACAAGAGAATTTACAACTTAAAACAAGAAAAAAAATGGCAAACAACAATCACATAAGAGACATCGATTTTTACATGGTAAAACCCTTATCAGGGAAACATCCATGGGGAAATAGAAATCTATATTGTTATTGATCAATCAAGGAGATTACAATACCCAAAAATAGCTTACAACCATGACACCTATCTGCCTCTATGGGATACATATTTATAGTTATTTACATGAAACTAATTCATTTATTGTTGCAACATAATTTTGAACTCTTGCATAAATCTCCAAAACTGTTGGAATTCATTGTCACTAGTTCAAAAATCTCCACCTTGACAACAATTTCCCAGATTACCTTGCTCAGGTTCATTCATCACCTTTTTTTCAATCCAAGAGAATCCAAACACCACCACAACTTCTCTAACAATACTATGTTTCATGAACATGTCTACACAATTTGCTCGAGTATGAACCACTCCACCTCCATCAATAACCTATCTTACAAAANGTTCATTCATCACCTTTTTTTCAATCCAAGAGAATCCAAACACCACCACAACTTCTCTAACAATACTATGTTTCATGAACATGTCTACACAATTTGCTCGAGTATGAACCACTCCACCTCCATCAATAACCTATCTTACAAAATGATGCCTTGTCCCATTTTGATACATTGGATTGTTAGTCAAATTCACAACACTTAGAATACCACATAACACCTTATCCTGTACTTGTCCAAACTTACCCAATAGATCCTTGCATTCATGTGAGACATAACCTGAGGTAGATTTCCTATTGTTGAAATCTCTTGCAAGATATGAATAAACATAACCACGAACTAAAACACTGCAACCACTGTAGGTGATACTTCTACCTATAAGATACCAAAGCACCCATTTCCAATGATATTTACTTGGATTTCCCACGTGTCCACTAACAACACCAACTACATGTGAAATATTTAGTCTTATACATGTTGGAATATGTAATGATGCCTTGTGTGGTATTGTTGAAATGTATTAATTTGGAAGTTAATAATTTATAATCTTATGTAAAAGAGTTATTCCACATTCATCATGGGGTGAAACACTCTTGTTATCATGTATTATATAAAGAGGTGAAATTACATTTATCCCACATGTATTATTGGGATGTAATTCCTCCATATCTCTTGGTATATAATAGAGGTAAGAGATACCCATGAGATACACAAGCACATTGTAATGAAGGATCACATAGTGATCATTTACATTGTCATGATGTGAATATGGAGCATGGAAGGTGATATTAAGTGTAAGATTGGATATTTTTAAAGAATAAAGAAGACAATATCTTCCCGTGGATGTTTTTTCATTTTGGGGTTTTACCACATATATCTGGTGTATTCTCCTTTTTCTTTTGTCTCTTTATTATTATGATTATTTTCTATTTTTATATAGATAAGAGAATATACTATTAAGGTTTTTTTGTTTTATATTTTTGTATGTTGGGGCTGAATTTATCAACCGTACGACTGACTTTTTGTAGATATTTGGCCGATTTCTCCTTAGACCTATCCATTTTTTTACCGAATCTTACTTGATGGAAGGGTAATTTGCAATTTAAGAGGGAGAATGTGACCTGTGATAGGTGAATTTGACTGCTGGATAGTTTTTTCCTCTCCATGAGCATCCATTTACTCTCCACACAGGCCATACGACCGTGTTCTCTCTGAGCAAGGGTTTCTTGATGCATACTATAACGTACCCAACCACCCTCATGTTGGCCACGCTAGTCTGTAATGTACCTAGCCACCCATAGGCTGTCCATGCTACTCCAAAAACTCGGTTCTGAACTTATTTTGAACTCTGATAATAATTAATTCAAAAAATAAGCATGAAAGACCCACATGCATTAATCAAGATCCATGCTACAACATAAAAGAAATAAACAACGTTCCATGCACAATAAATAACCAGTAGAAAAACACATTATAAATACATATCTAAGAGATAATTAAATACAGAGTGGAATATACATTATACAGGAAACACATATAACACATATCTTTTCAAGAAAACATTCACCAACTGGCTGTAGACCAAGGATGTTCCTCCCAACCATAAACACTACTTTTCATTTACTCACAAAAATAGATCACCCCCAAGCCAGGGCTATGAATCCACAAGGACAGGTCCTAGGCCAAATCTAAAACACACAACAATTGGCTAACTAGCTCTCAGGTTTCCCAACCACACAACAAATCTGAATTTCCATCTCTCTTTCCCCCTCAGCCTGCACAACCCAAAGAAATGAACACCTTTATCTTCCATGCAATCCTTTGGCCTATTCCATTTCTCTACATGGATCCAGTTCTACTGGTTAGGAAATATACCTACTGGAAATCCCAAGGATTCTAAGTTGTGGATAATTCTTTCCGAACTACCATCAATCTCATGCACACATGCATCCATTCCTTCCCGGAATGATCAATAATCTATTACAACCATATAGTAATGGCTCTCCTCCTCTGGTCATTTGTTTCCATGCTCCCCCCCTCAAGAGCACACAAATTCAAAAAGAGTGAAAATAAGGAATTCTAAAATGAAATGATTAACCAAGAGCAACCCCCAAACATCCCATGGGTAGGGTTTATATAATTACATGAAAAAAAGAACCACATGGCCTTCCTCCCAAGAAGCTCATGTAACCCCTTTTCTCCATAAAATCAATTATGGGTAAATAAAATATAATAAAATGACTTAGCCCCTTAATCCCCTTCTCTCATGGAATCATATCTCCCTATCTCTTTTGTCCTTGTCCGTCTTACAACCAGTGGTGTATTTTATTAATTCATATGAAGTATTACATTTCCTAGGCACTTTGGCCCCTTTTCAACTTTACTGACTCACCAGCCTAAGTTAGAATTACATAAAACATTCTAGTTCACAAGGGTTAAAACTAGAGTGTTACATCCCCCTCCCCTTATTTTGGCATTGTCCTCAGTGCACAACACCACTCCAATGTTATTAAAATTACAAATGTAGGCTCTTTGGCATTAATCCACACAGATAATCCAACCAACTCTTATATACATAAGCACCCTGGCCAAAAATTAAACATGTATACATAGGAATTCCGACCCAAAACATATATAATGATATTCAAGATTTATATTTCTGGAAGCAGTTCCAACCAACAAGCTCTCCTTCCCTCTCATATTGCAAAACCAAAATAAATGAACCCCTTTCTATGCCCTATAGTCCCTCAGACTATTCCACTTCTCTTCAAGGCTCTAGTGCACTCAGCCAAGAAGTTTCAGAGTTGCGGCTTCCAGAATTACAGCTGCAACAAGTCCACTGGACTTTATTCATTCCATGCCTTCATCATTGAGCTCAATTTCCTTCTGGTGTTCTTTTTCATGAGCTTCCAACTTCAATAGCCAACATCTCATATGTATTATAAAAATACAGTCATCATGATATATTGTTATAACAATTTCAATCATAAATTTCAAATATGTTTTATACATGAAAACATAGTCTCCAAGCATGAGATTCCAACTCATAATTTGTTTGGCTCTTGCATTTGCAAGAATCAATCTTTATTATGGATTACAACAATGCCATAACCAATACCATTATTCTGGTAATTTTCTCAACCTTCAATCAACCAAACCAATTGTTAGCATAATCATGTAACAATTTGTAACAATTAATTTCTCAAATCTGTTTTGTATAGGAAAATAAAATTTCCAGGCATGAATTTTTCTGCTCATAATGTTTGGCTTTTGCAGCTGTAGATATCAGTCTTCCTTCTGGACTTACATCCCTGCCATATCCAAGACCATCCTACTTGCAATTTTCCTTAACCTTCACTCAACCAAACAAGTTGTCAGTATCATGCATATGTATATTTTCATGGCAACAATTACAAAATTTCACAAAGTGATCTCATAATTCTTTACAACAACAATTCAATCACTTCCATTAATCCAAATATTAACTGGAATGAGCCCATCATTCTTTACACGTGCATTATCAACCAATATTTTCTTTCTTCTATCCACCAATATTTCTATCACTCTGTTCCCTTGACAAACCTTTTCCATAATTTATCATTATATAACTACTCTCACCTGTAACTTTCTTGTTGCATTATCTAACAACTCCTAAAGTGTTTTCAACTTCATGAGTTATCAATAATCACATCATTTCAGCTGTTATCATAATCATTTCTATTTTATATAATATATACATGCATTCACCAAAATGCATTCAATAATTCCTGTAATACCACTTGTAACATTTTTAATAGCTCCAAAAAGTGATCCCAAAATTGTAAGAAACAACAATCCAATCACCTTTAACTAGTATTCATATTAAATATAATGCAACTATCCATCATTATGTATTTTCAACACCACATGCTTTTAATAATTCAACAATTAATTACTAAATAAAATAAAAATCAATGTGCCAATACCCATGGTCACATCTACACAATGCATCCATGCATTGAGTACATAATACCACATACCTATGTCATGCATTCCACCACGATGAGTTGGAAGGTATGGCCAACGTCTCAACACATCATCCACACATTTCCTACTGCTTGTCTGACTATTTGTATACCTTCATTTTCAACCCAAACACAACACCAAGAATATAATTCTTAAGTGCTCTTCAATGTCGGCAAAGAGGTTGCAGTCCAAACATCAGATATATAGTAGATACCATTGAGAACTCACATAGCGCTATAGCCATTCCATATCCAACCATATTATAGTCTCACACATGACTATATTTATGGATATTCATTGTTATAGAAGGAGTATGTCTCCTGAATTAACCCGGTTATGATACCGTAACTAATCATAACACAAGATACAACTAACAATCTATCTAAATGCATTCTAGCATTAATAACATTTACATACTCTAGGTATTTGTCCATTACATATCGATTTAAATCTTGAAAAATTAACTGAGAGAATTTCTTACCTCAATTACCTTCAACATAGAAGCATAAAATGCATACCCGGATGGTTGTTATCAACCTACTTGATGCCACCTGATCAACTAGTATTTGTAGAAGCTCATAGACTTCCTCCTTCATCATTTTGATCACCATTCCTACCACCCTCATGGGTCTTCACATAGATGGAAATCATAAGCAACAACAACATCCACATCTTTAACCATGTACTATATCTTTTTTCATGAATACATAATCCATCATTAGTCATACTCAATTTCCATAACATCGTTATTTCATAATAATAGACTATTCTAAGTTCACAAGAATATTATATGCATATCCAAGCATGTACATATGCACAATTACACATCCAATGCACCAAGCATTCACTGTCATCATGCCTACTAATGCATATGCATTCTAACTTCATTGTATGCCTCATGCACTCTAGTGGATTTTTGTTTCAATTCACTTATTCAGTTATTTATTTATGTTGTAGTTGGTTTTCCTTGAATTCCTTCAGATCCTTGCTGCCTTGTGTGCTCCCATTCTTCTCATCTGCACTATTGTTCCCTGGTCTGAATACTTTCCAACCAAGTTTCACTTGGACATTCTACAATCCAACCAATGCACTAAATTTTCAGCAGCTTATTTTGGGTAGTCATATCCAACTTTACCTTTATGAAACATTCCAACACCTAGGAATGAAGTAGCTCAAACATTCCATCACTCTACTACCACAAAATTCTTGAATCAAATACTATTACTACTATTTTTCCATTAGAATACTTCTTTCACACTTAAGCTTTGCAACTGTCTATACCTCTCTTCCTTCAAGGATATGAAGTCACACTTTTCCTTTGTATGCCCATTATTAACATTATTCACCTGCTAGCTTCATGTCTTATGTGAGCATTCTTTCTTTTGTATTTGAAATTCATTTAGATCATGTAGTTGTTGACTAATACTTTTGTTCCACTATTCTTGAGTTATTTATCCACTTTTCATTATTGTCCCTATATTTCTTTGTTTCCTCAACCAACTTCTACAATATCTGTCATGCTTCTATGACTATGATATCCAATCCTAGACTGGAATTGATCAAATTAAATCTCTAATCTTTCCAAATATGAAAGAAACCATTTTTGTTAGAATTATACACATAATAGAAATCTTCCAATTAATGCTACACATACTTTTTCTGCTTAATTCATGAAGAAGTATATCATCATTCTCCAAATTATAACAATTCGATGTTATTCTTCTCTGAGTAATCTTTTTGATGATTATTCCCATGCCCCAATCCTATCTCTAAGATGAAAGTTAGGGATTCCTGAAAAAGTCACTTTCACCCTTTTTGTGCAAACATGATCTTGTAGCAGAAATGAAATGGTTATGTGCCAATCTTGTCAAACTATTCCAAAATCCCTTCAAACTAGTACATAATTTGAATTCTGCACAAGCTCTTCCTTCAATCCACTTTTCTTGTGACCGCGGCTCGAAACCACGGGCTTATCCACTCTAAGCGATGTTCCTTTATCACTTTTATCTTTATTATTCTACACAATACCTCGTTCAAACGTGTCCGTGGGCTTGTTCACTTATATTCCCTTTGTGCCTCTAATCAACCCCTTTACCTTATCATGAGACCGACGCTTGGAACCAAGTCCTCCAGAATTTGGCCTTCAACCTTTGACCATTCTTCCTTTTTGATCTTCCAACTTTTCTGGAGTAAACTTTCACCAAAGTACCTATATCAAATTAGTAGATTAGACGGTTGAGATTTAATCTCCCGTGGGATGGACGATCTTGGATTCTCTGGTGACTTCAATGAAATCAACGATCATGTCTTAACCTGGTGTTGAGACAGACGATCCATATTTATTTTGGGACTTCACCGCTTTGGGACTCCGGGATAACACAACTTTTGAGTTGTTCAACTTACCTGGAGTGAAACCTACTGAAGTGGTCATAAAGTGACGATGATCACTTATCGTTGGTTAACACCTCCCCTTACTCTATCCTTCCACTATATTAATCCAACGGATATGAATTAATGAGATGGAAGATCCTTATTCACTTCGGGACTTCGACACTCCAAAACTCCAGGATATCACAACTTCCAAGTTGTTCAACTCCCCTAGAGTTATACTTGCCAAAGTGGTCATAAAGTGTAGGCAGTCGATGGTTTCTAGTTAAAATTACCGCTTACTATGTCCTCCCACCTCTTGATTGAATGATCAGGAAGGATCCTACCAGATATTGATCTACGGTTGTCGGGACTTCGACACTCCGAGACTCTGATATATTACAAATCTCTAGTTGTTCAACTCCCCTATATTTATACCTACCAAAGTACTTATGCCCTCCTTCCACTGCTTGATCTAACGGTTGAGAAAAGTATCGAAGTGATCTTCGATCAATGGTCTGTGTGAATTTTCTACTTCAGCCTTCGACACTTTCACTAATAGTGATGTTGGACATTCCTGGAGGCTGTAATCCCAGAGATGACATGGCATGCAAATGTCACCTATGGTGATGTGGAACCATAGTATGTGCACCACGTGTCACTCTGAAATGGACATGTTGGGGTCCAAAAGGCCCTAAATTCATGTGACATGTGTCCCCATATGGCACCCCTTCCACGTGGCATAAGACACATCATCCACCAAACAGACAGTCCACGTTCATCCACTCCAGATCTGACGACCTGCGTAAACTCGCGGCTGCGGCTTTGCACTTCGTGGCTTCAACACTTTGCGGCTTTGAAACTTCGTGGATTTTCCTAGTCTCCAGTAGTCGCCGAAGTGGTAAAGTTATGGAGTCCCAGAACTTCTATATCCTTGTAATTATGATCTAATGACTAGCATTTCTCCCGAATTCTTCCTTCGATTTGACGGTTGGTGAGATTTCGGGGCTTCAACACTTTAGGAATCTGGGATACTACGACTCTCGAGTAGTTCAATTTCCCCCAGAGTTATACATGATAAAGTGGTCATAAAGAAATGATGACCTCTTATTGTTGGTTAACACCTATCCTTAATTTATCTTCCACTAATGTTATATCCAATGGTTAGCATTACTTTGAAAGTTCTTCCCTCGATCTAACGACTAGCGAGATTTCGCGACTTCGGCCTTCGAGATTTATAGGGCTCAAACTCCTTTACATCTGGAGGGTCAATGCCGGATGACCATGATAAATGATGGAGATTTCACCCGAAATTCCTATCAGATCAAATGGTTGATGAGATTTCGAGACTTTGTCCTTCGACATTTCATGCTTCTTCCTTGCCTCCCATAATCACTGAAGTGGCAAAGTTTCAAAGTTTTCTATCTCATACTGGCTTATAATAAGGACTGACGATCATCCAATTCGATCTGATGGTTCTTGTTTACTTGACTCCCAATCTAATGATCTAGCTCTTCCTTGATTCAAGAATTGTGATCGCTCCCGAAATTCAAAAGGGAATGATCATGATTCCACGATCCTTTACAAGGATCTATGTCTGCACGATGCTTTGGATTCTGTGTGATTCCTGCAACGCTATCACTATTGATATTTCCTTCGACCTTTCCAAAGGTCTTAATGCTGTGTGCTCTGAACTCATGCAACCTAATACGCTACCTCTCCTGAGCTTTAGGTTTATATTGGATTCCTCTGCACCTCACGCTACAACGAACATTAAAAAAAATAGGAACTTTCAACCTTCCAAGTCCAACTTGGCTCTGCAAATCTACAGATCTAACCCATTAAACTTCTCAAACAATCCTGAATTATTTCAACTCGAATTTTTCCATGAATTTGGGGACATTTCTCTCTAATATTTCCCCTTTTCCCCAAATTCACATAGTTTGAAATCTGTGACAACAAATTTTTCAAATTCGAACTTGTTCCGAACCATACTAGTCCGATGTTTCAATTAGAAGCTCTGATACCAATATGTAACATACCCAACCACCCTCAGGATGACGACGCTAATCTGTAATGTACCCAACCACCCATAGGCCAGCTACGCTACTCCAAAAAATCACTTATGAACTTATTTTGAACTCTGATAATAATTAATTCGAAAAATATGCATGAAAGACCCACATGCATTAATCAAGATTCATGCTACAACATAACAAAAATAAACAACGTGACATGCACATGAAATAACCAAAAAACATGCACATTATAAATACATATCTCAAAGATAATTAAATACACAACATAATATAAATTATATAGAAAACACATAGAGCACTTATCTTTTCAAGAAAACATTCACCAACTGGCTGCAAAGAGAGGACATTCCTCCCAACCATAGACAATGTTGTTCATTTAATCACAACAATAGGTCACCCCCGAGCTAGAGATATGAATCCACAAGGATGAGTCCTAGGCCAAATCTAAAACACACAACAGTTGGCTAACTAGCTCTTAGGTTTCCCAACCACACAACAAATCCAAATTTTCAGCTCTCTTTCCCCCTCAGCATGCACAACCTAAAGAAATGAACACCTTTCTCTTCCATGCAATCCCTCAGGATGTTCCATTTCTCTCCAGGGATCCAGTGCTACTGGTCAAGAAATCTCCCTACTGAAAACTCCAAGGATTTTTAGCTGTGGACAGTTGTTTCCGAAATTCCATCAATCTCATGCACACATGCATACATTCCCTCCTGGAATGCTCAGTAATCTATTACAACCATCTAGCAATGGATCTCCTCCTCCAACCATTCATTTCCATTCTCTGCCCCCCAAGAGCACACGAATTCAACAAGAGTGAAAATGAGGAATTCTAAAATGAAACGATTAACCAAGAACAACCCCCAAACAACCCACAGGCATGGTTTATATTATTACATGAATACAAGAAACACATGGCCTTCCTCCCAAGAAGCTCATGTAACCCATTTTCTCCATAAAATCAATTATGGGTAAATAAAATATAATAAAAAGACTTATACCCTTAAGCCCCCTCTCTCGTGGAATCATAGCCCCCTATCTCTTTTGTCCTTGTCCGTCTTGCAACCATCAATGTATTTTATTAATGTATATGAAGTATCACATTTCCTAGGCACTCTGGCCCCTTTTCAACTTACCGTCTCACCAACCTAAGTCACAATTACATAATACATTCTAGTTCATAAGGGTTAAAACCAGAGTGTTACACGCACAAACGTGTTTATTTTCCTATTTGTTTCTTGCTGCAGGTAATTTCTACCGTGGTTTTTGCAGTGTGGTAGATCATCTAGGATTATATCTCTATGTACTTCAGTTTCTCCATAGGGGTTTTTGTGAAGAGTTGTGGAATAGCTTGGTTCTGCAGATTGTTCCTATATTGAGTTTTTCAATATATTGATATTGCCATTCAACATTGATTCTTGATAGTTGTGAGTTTCTTCTTCTTGCACTTTATTGAGGATATTATTGCAGTTGTAATGGCTTCCTTCATTATTCCTCTCTTCAACTTATCCTTGACAACAACACAGTTGAAACTATTTGCCACTTTATCTGGTATGTTTGAAGTTGTAATAAAGTGAAATGTAATTTAATGTAATGAAATTCCATTTAATATCACCATATTCTAGTAATAATGTAATGTAATGAAGTGTCATATTCTATTGTAAATTCATGATGATTATCTGTGCGGCTCATTTTTCAATAGATAGACCATTGGGGTCTTGTATTCACAATGTAATATTCAATAGAGTTATTTGGTTGTGAAGATTGTCTATTGGAAACATTTCGATGTATAGATATGGGGTTCTTGTTTTCGTAATATGGTATACTACAATATTATTTCACTTGTCAACTTGTTTGGGACAACGTTCTTCTTTCCACATATTCTTTTGTATTGGCCATTTGAGGTTTCTATACACTATTGTGTTATTTTGCAAGATACATTATTTTAGTGTTGGTTGTGGAGCTTGATTATCTTCCTGATTCATATGAAAGTATTCCTAGGCCCCTTCCGTCAGATTTTAAGGGGTTGGACCCCAAATAAAGGGGGTCTGGGGGGGGGGGATTACCCCCTCGGATGGGGGGCATGGGGGCCAACAAGCCCCCGAAGAAAATTTTGGGAAAATTTCCTTGTAAAATATTGCAATTTCATAGTCAATCTGGATTGTTCGTTATAAGTCACATATATAATGGTAGAAGTTATGTTAGGGTTTTCACCCAAAAAGGGAACCCATTTTTTGTATGAGGGCATTGTATTGCAGCTATGTATGTGAGTAAATATTGTATTCTGAGAGAGGATACTGCGAGAGAAAGGAGAGGAATTTACAACTGATGTGTTGTAGGTTGTATCCCTTCATTTGATGGATAATAAAAATGAAGGATCTAACAATTTCTCTGATGGACGTATCCCACACTAGGTAAACCACATATATCTATCTCTCTATTGTATATTTGTGAAACTTTTGTGTTTTATTTCTGCATCTATTTTTATTTTATTTCTTTGCGATCCTGTTTTTCTAACATTTAGATATCAATTGAGCTTGGTTGGGATAATTGTCTACTTGCCACATCTTCTGTTGTATTGGAAATATGAGGTTTCTATACACTATTATGGTGTTCTGCAAGATTTCTTTCAACTATTAGTTGATTTATAGTTGTGATGATTTTCTGCTAACCACATGTCCTGTTGTATTGTCCATTTGAGGTTTTTGTACACTGTTGTGGTGTTCTACAAGATTTCATCATACAACTTGGTTCGGGCGCAATTTCATGATTCAACGAGAAGCAGTTGTTATCTTCATCAAATCCATGAGGCGAAGTATGTTCTTATTCACATATTATGGGAAATTATGGAAGGTGTCATTAAGGGGGAGTGTTGATGTAATTCTATCTTCCTCCATAAGTGTCATTCTACAAGGTATTGCCTTTCTTATTGTTGCAGGAAGTGTTAGAAGTTATTGTAATTCCAACTTCCTCCATAAGTGTTCCTTATCCCTAGTCATCATTAAGGGGGAGTGTTGGAATATGCAATGATGCCTTGTGTGGTATTTTGAAATGTATTAATTTGGAATTTAATAATGTCTACTCTTATGTAAAAGAGTTATCCCACATTCATGATGGGGTAAAACACTATTTTTATCATGTATTACATAAAGAGGTGAAATTACATTGATCTCACATGTATTATTGGGATGCAATTCCTCCATATCTCTTGGTATATAATAAAGGTAAGAGAGATCCATGAGATACAAAAGCACATTGTAATGAAGGATCACATGGTGATCATATACATTGTCATGATGTGAATATGGAGTGTGATGTGTGGGAGGTGCTCTCAAGTGTAAGATTGGATATTTTTGAAGAGTAAATAAGACAATACCTTCTCGTTAATGTTTCCCCATTTTGGGGTTTTACCAAATATATCTGGTGTACTCTTTTTCTCTTGTCTCTTTCTTATTAGTATTAAATGTTGTTGTATGGATAGGAGGCTAGAATAACAATGTTCGGTTGTTTAATATTTTTGTATTTTTATTCATATGTCTCAATATTGTTGGAATACTGTGAGAGGGAGCAGGGGGTGGGTGAATCAGTATGAGCACTTTATACCACTTTTAACCACAATATATATTCTTTCACTTTAACAACAATGTTCAACAATATCTCATCAATGTATCATCTATGATTGCATTCAATATATCATGAGCATATAATCATACACAACATCAACATCATCACATCAAATACACAGTACACCAGTATTTACGTGGAAATCCAAATGGGAGAAAACCAAAAAAATATTTCTTATATATATATATATCAAGAATTCAGTCATAGGAAGCACCAACTTCCCAATTCTCTAGCTGCAGCTGGAAGCAGGCTACAACCCCCTATTCTCAGGATCCAACCTAAAGGAAGCTACAACTCTCTGAATTCTCTAGCTCCAACCAGAAGGAGGCTACAACCCCCTGGGTTCTTCGGCTCCAACCAGAAGGTGGATCCAACCACCTAGTTCTCAAGCTCCAACCTAAAGGAAGCTCCAACTCTTTGATTCTCTAGCTCTAACTGGAAGGAGGCTACAACCCCCTTTCCTTTCCATGTACTGCGCCCTGAATTATAAGTGTATACCAATTGTCACTACCACAATCACTACCACTGTCACTGCCACTATCACTGTAAATCAACCTATAACCTATCAACCTGTCACTGTCACCGATACTCAACTAGATCCTCTCACATGAATCATACACCAAGGACACCTCTCAGCTAGATGTCCAACATCACCAACACATGCCTCTACCAAGAATGTACCAATATCACCAACATACCATCACAGGGTATGTCTCTCAATCATGTACCA
>SNQJ01S0010105.1:44840-59637 GCA_010110895.2 Picea sitchensis | reverse complement strand
GTTTTACCCACCCTCTTAAATTTCAAAAAAATAATATTTTAAAAACATATATCTCTCTTTAAAAATATAAATTTCCTCCACATACAAAATAAAACCATATATACTTTTCAAAATATATATTTTCTCTACATACAAAAGAAAACTGGATAGACTTTTATTTTTAAAATCATTTTTTTTTTTTTAAATTTGTACCTTCATGCGACCTTCACAGAGGTTTTGCAGGGGAAACCTTTCACTTAGACTCCGCTCGACTTCCACCAAAAAACCAATGGCTCGAGGTGGATCTTCACCACAAAGGATTTACAAGGGAAACCTTTCACTTAGACTCCGCTCGACCTCCACCAAAAAACCAATGGCTCGAGGTGGATCTTCACCACAAAGGATTTGCAGTTGGTCTACCTCCTCCCATGACCTCCTTTTCTGTGGCTCACTCAACTTACCCTTAGCGCTCGATAGTAACCAACGAACCAACAACCCATAAACCCTTGATTACTCTGGATGCATGATGGCTCTGCATGGTGTCTTCTCAGTAGTAACCCTTGGCTCCAGATTTAACCACTATGGGCTTCTTCTCATAGACAAAGCTGCTTGAATCTTCCTTCCTTTGCATGCAAATGACAGAAAACCCTTGGCTCTTCCTTCTCCGTGCACGGATTTCTAGCAACCAAACTTTCCTCTCCTTAGGCTCTGATACCACTTGTTGAGCAGAAGAAGAAAAAAAAGATAATTTACAACAAAAAACAACAAAAAAAATGGCAAACAACAATCACATGCGAGACAACAATTTTTGCGTGGTAAAACCCTTAGTAGGGAAACATCCGCGGCGAAATGGAAATCAATATTCTTATTGATCAATTAAGGAGATTACAATACCCAACAATAACTTACTTCCATGGCACCTATTTGCTTCTATGGGCCACATATTTATAATAATTTACATGACATTGATTCATTGATTGCTACAACATAATTTTGGGTTAATTTGTTATGATTTGGTTTGAACTCCCACAAAAATCTCCAACACTGTTGGAATTTTTTGTTACCGGTTCAACAATATCTCCTTTGCATGGAAATATAATTTAAGAATTTGGGCATGGAAGTTCATTATTCTTGTTCATCATTCCTTTGGTTTTCTTCCCTAAGCTTGGACTGCCATGGTATTAGTGCCATGCAACCATGAGGAATTGTTGTCATGATTTTTTTTGAAAAACATGAATGTGATATGGGTGATGGCTGAAATAAACATGAATTTAATTTACATCTAAAAATACTTGAATCCCAACAATAAAGATTCCCTGACCAATCTGTGCTGGAGCATTGAAGGGGCGTGGGATAGCTTGGGGGACTATTGAGCAGAAAAAGGGATCCCAATTCCTGGTTTTATATAGGCTAAGGGGGAAGAGGGGTTAGTTGATTGGAATGATTGTTGCATTAGTTTTGTTTACCTGTGAATAATTTCTAGGAATGTGCTTTGAGAATGAGCTATAGAGCCAAGCCATATAATTTTTCCCTTGTGGACTCATATCCCTAGCTCTGGGGTGGTCTTCATTACAAAGAGTTTATGTGTGATAGAGAGCATATGGTTGGATTCTTTGGTTGTTTATAAATATGAAAATATCATTGTCTTTACTTGTGTATGATTCACTGGCTAATTTGTGGGTTGCTTCTGCTTAAGAGAATTTGATTTATTTTAAATTACATTAGGCATCTTGAGGTCATATCTAAAGGTTCTTAAATTTACTTATTTGCTTATGATTGCATTAACATCCATGTATGTTGTAATTGTAGTGTTTTTTGGATGCCCTGTCATCTCAATGGGTGTATAGAGGTGGATGAGTATGTTAAAATATGGAATGCTTAAGTTTCGAAGGAAAAGTTATTGCAAGGAAGAGGAAACTTAAATGAATATTATATAAGAGATTCATGTTATATGTTTGCTAGGTTCAAAGAGAGTTTGCCAAATAAAACAATGAGCGTGCCCATCACTACCATGTGAAATAGAAAAATATTCATACAAATACATATAAGGTGGATGGCATACTTTATTTTGTGTTATTAATACATATGCTTCAGCTATGAATTTATAAAATTTCATATGGATGGGATAATCCCCACCACCATTGTTGGGATTTGGCACCACCGGTCTATCATATTTTGGGCAAGGTAAATGGGTGTCAAGACCAAGTGTGATGACACCTATTTCGTCATTTGGAACGTCCAATTCCATGTTAATCGAGTCATATATGGACACACTGAAGAAAAAGTTCATGTCTAAAGTATGGCGCCAAATGGAGTTTGGCAAGGGTACTCCCAAAAATTTGGACGGAATTGGCCACCATATTGACCTTAGTTTAGACAATATCTATGAAATGGAGATGGTCGTGGGACACCAATGTGTAGAAAATATTATCAATGGATGTTTGTTTGAGAATATAGAATATTGATATTGTGTGTGTTTCTTCTGAAGATTTGTGTGAATTTTTGAAGTATTCAACGTTTCTAGTGAACACCTTTTGAGTGGACACATTATCATGGACAAAAAAAAAACTCTAAAAATAATCAAATACAATATGCTAGCCTGGTGGAATATAGGAGTTAGAGAGATGTTGAGAGAAATTGAAATTAAAATGATTAAGAAAGGTGATTTTCCTAAGATATGGATAATGTGTGGGGTGTCCGTGTTGAAATCTGAGTGATTGCGAGATGTTACAGGTAGGTAGGAAGGAGTGGATTTGGGCAAAAGATTTGCTATGGGCGACAACTTGCAATAGACATCGTTGTCAAACCTCTTAATTCTTTAATGAGCCGGTGGTATCAATAAACCGACCTACCGTGTATGGTTAAAACTTAAAACCAGGATACGTTACCATTCGCCGCACACTGGAAAAAGAAAAACAGACAGAGGCGCTCTCTATCTGTCCAGTCGCATATAAGTGGAATAAATTCGTCAGTGGGTATACACAAACAGCGTTGCAGTACCATCCCTGGATTATACACATCCTCTGTTTTTTAGTAGCGATCAATAGAATGTATACTTTTCTGGCAAAGCTGTGGTATGAGGATCTAAATAGGCTGCGTGATCGCACCCCACGAAACGATAAGGTTCCGAGAGAGGTTCAGTCCTCTCGGACCGACTCTTTATTCAAACNTTTTTTAGTAGCGATCAATAGAATGTATACTTTTCTGGCAAAGCTGTGGTATGAGGATCTAAATAGGCTGCGTGATCGCACCCCACGAAACGATAAGGTTCCGAGAGAGGTTCAGTCCTCTCGGACCGACTCTTTATTCAAACACGCGGGGACTTTGACATCAGAGGCCGGAGCTCAAAAGTTGGGGTTACCGGCAGAAGAGGATAATAGTGCTACTGCGGGCGATAAATGCTTCTTTGTTTCTTCTTCGCCCGTAAATACGATGACGGATTACTTCTTTCTTCTGGATTGACATATTATATATATAAAAGGAATTGTTGGGCATGACATCGGTGCAAGTTTGGGTATATGGTTGCAGATAATTGTAGGAAGTTGTGCAGCCATATTTTATATTTACACTTGTAAAATATGTTTGGCATGGTAATGAAAGCTGGAGAGGGAATTACAAAGTGTTTGTACAGAAAATTGTGATTTCTAAATTTTGTTTTGAAACTTCTCACACAGTTATAATATCCAGAAATATATTTTTCTTTTCGAAAGGTTGTATTAACATGGATTGTAATATATTAATTTGATTTTTTTGTGTTATCCATAGGCTGGGTTTTCATATTGATATTTCATTTTTCAAAAATGTGATGATAATGGTTATTCTAAGTAGTTTTTGTAATTTATGATTCTAAATTTTAAGTTATTATAGTAATATAATTGATATGAGGTAAACATATTATTTATGGGAATTGAAATTGGTGGAAAAGATAACAATTCTTTATTGAAAACATGAAATTATTTATATTGAATATGTAATTTATGAGATGATTATTTATTATATTAAACTACTATTATAATAATATAATTAATATGATTATAGAAATTGAATTCTGGTGAGGAAGATAACAATCATTCCTCTAAAACATAAAAAAAAATATAAAATTATTCATTCCTCTAAAACATAAAAAAAAAAAATATAAAATTATTTATATATAAAATGTGATGTGAATAGATTCATCTATCATTACTAAACTACTTTTCATAATATATTAACACTGTAGAGAAAAATAAAAAGGTTCAGAGTCGTGTTAATACAACATTTTTGTTAAAAAAAATGAGATTAAACAATTGAAGAATTAGACCACCTATTAATATACTTGAATTTTTGGATTTTGGATTGTGATCAAATTCATGGGATGCGGATTAACCACACTATCTTAAGGTCGATTGTAGGGCCTGAAACTACCTGGATTTTTACAGAATGACGGGCATGATCAAATTCAAGGAAAACATAATCTCGCAACTGTGCCTTACCACTTCTCTATGATTTATAATGAAAACATTCCTTACACCCACTTATCCGGGCAGGAGGAGCAACGAACATCATCTATTATGATACCCCTTCTGCGTGCCTTAATATATTAGACTATCTCCTCTGTCTCTCATCAAAGTCACTTAAATTTGCCAAATCCTTTCAGCCTCTATGTGATACCAACACGCAACTATGAAAGTTTTGTTAGGTATAAGTTTTTATTTTTTTTAATTCAAATTAATAAAATATTCTAAAAACATTTGAAAATATTGCAGCTTCAAATCTTTTAGTGATAAATGAAATTTTATTTAAAAGATAAAACTTATTTTCCATAGTTATTAGTATTACGAGTTATATCTATATTCAGGGTTATAAGAATTTAATATTATATAATATTTTAGTTATAAGGTTTAGGTGATATATAGTTAGAATTTATTAATTTAATATGTAGTAGGGGTTACAAGGGATAGAGGTGCTAGTAGTTCCACGGATTTTGAGGTTAATAAATATACAAAATTCTAAAATTACTAACTTTGTGTTGAGTTATCAACAAATACCACACATAAACAAGGCTGCGTGGCATCGTAGTCTCTACCAACAAGGTTAGAAAGCAAATTGTGGAAAATTGGGTCGAATTGTAAATGACGGAAATGTTGTGTGTAACATGTATATCATAGAACATGGGGCAAAAGTAAATGACACTTGGCATGTAGAGCACCATTTATTTTTTGAAAGTATATAACAAACTACAAATTTGTTCACAGTGGAAGAAAAAAATTGGAAATTTAAACGCATTTTCCATATGGACTGGTGAAAGATAAAAATGTATGAAGACATAAATTTAAAAGGTGATACGAAAACAATTTTATTTGAAATATGTAAAAAAATAAAAGTTTGTTACATACTACTGGAAATTTTGAAATGTATATGAGGAAAATGTTGTATGCAACATGTATATCACGGAACATGGGGCATAAGTAAATGACGTTTGGCATATAAAAATTGAAATGCATTTGTCAACATGGGGCATAAGTAAATGATGGCTGGCATGTAGAGCACCATTTATTTTGAAATATATATAAAAATAAAAGTCTGTTACATATAAAAATTTAAATGCATTTGTCATATAGACTGGTGAAAGATAAAAAAGTATGAAGACATAAATTTAAAAGGAGATAAAAAAATAGTTTTATTTGAAGTATGTCAAAAAATAAAACTTTGTTACATACTACTTGAAGTTTTGAAATATACAAAAAAATTAAAGTTTGTTACATATTAATGAGAATTTCAATGCGTTTGTCATGTAGACTGGGATTGGAGCTCCCGTAGACCATTAGAGAAATATGTACAAGAAACAAGACTGTAGAAAGAAGATAGAGTGCAATACTTGCAAAAAAAATAAATTGAAAGGTATAAGTGTTTGCCTACACATATCTATTTGAGAAAGTGGAATAATTGGGTTGATAAACAAAGCAGGATGTGATCAGTAGACTTATAGTGAGGGTACATATGAGCCATTTGGATATTTTCTTGCAGCTGTTGTTTCATTGATGTCGTCGATGGCTGCGGTTTCAATGATGTCGTCGACGACTGCTGGAATCTTGGCAATTGCCTGTTGCCTTTCGTCGACAACCTGCTTCAATTGTCTTTCGAGCTATTCTTGAATGTAGCTTCTCATTGGGGCGATGTTGATCTCATCCCCGATTTTTATGTTGAAAATATTGTTTTCTAATTCCCGAAAGTCAATAGAAAGATTACACAGAGCCTGATGAATTTCCTCATTATGTACTAAATATTTGACTAGCTAGTCGTCGATGTGAGATTGATGAAAGTGAAGGATGCTCTAAAACTTTTCCAGAGACAAGGCCTTAAACATAAAAACCTGTTTATCGAACTCTTGCCTGGTTAAGGGCAAGGAGATTGCGATTAAGTCGGGATCTTGGAAGTCGTTGGTTTTTCCGGCTAAGTCTATTCTTGACAACCATGTGAAAATTTTATCTTTCTTCGATATGGCTTGTTCACATGACTGAACAAAGAGATGCAGGTTCTTCACTTTTTATTTCCAACACACATTTAATTGACCAATCCGGTTTTTGGATGGAAGATCTTGTTCTCTTCTTTTTATTTCTGTCATATTGTTGACAATGGTGCCAAAAGGAAGGACCATTTTTAAAAAGAATTTTCTTCATCTTTTAACTCTGCCTGCAAATGTTCGAGAAACCTATGTGCCCTGGTTCCAAGGGAAGTGATGGTTTGTGATGTTTTCTATGCCTCGGTAACCAGTTCCATTCTTTTCTTGATATTATTCTCCACATATCCTCTACATGATGCCAACAGGGTGGAGGATGCTTTTACGTTGGCTGCAGGGGTGGCAAGCATGACTATTTCCAAAATATTGACAAACAATGGCATAGGAATCAAAGCCTCTTCCAATTCCTTGACCCGATCCTTCCGTCTAACATTCTCGGTCTCAATGCCTCCAATGGAATCATGAAGTGCTTCTCCGCTCGCGGTGTGAAGTTGACAGATTTGGGACGACCGCATGTTGGCAAGGGAAACCTCTGAACGAGATTTCCCTTTCTTATTTTTAACATCTTTTTTCTCAATTATCAATATTTTGGATTGGCTATAAAAAACAATGCTTTGGAACACAAATGATTCATCTTCATCAAAATTTTCGGTAACGGATATGTCCATTGGATGGTTATGCTGGATGGCGTTTCTGGGATGATCAAGGAAGCAGAGCATGCTATCCAGATCAATGTCAAGTTCCATGTTCTCACTCTGAATTTCCAGCTCTTCCATCTGCCCCACATTTTTTTTTCTCTTCTTCTCTATTGGAAGCTTGTGAGAACTATCAATTTTACAGTGAGGAGGGTCGTTATCTCCTTCTCCGTTTGAAGAACTTTGAGTTTCTTTGTCGTTGTGGTGGGCCATTGGAGTGATGCTCCGGGATGTCGTACTTTTTGGAGTGCTATTTTCCGATTGGACACTCTTGTCACCGGGGCCTTTCCCCAGTTGTGTGTACAATTTAGTGCAACTTTGCACTGTGTCCATGTTGTCGGCATTAGAGGCAGGAACGTTGCCGCCACTGTCTTTGTTTTCGGGCAGGTGTTTTTAAAAAAAACAATCGCCGATGCCAAGTGTTTGTAAATGTTGTCGAAAAATATTATAGGGGTCGAACCCTCTTATGATTTCAACATATCTCAGGTTGGAGATGCTAGAATGCGCTGTGAATTCGTCAATTTTCTTGACATTTTTCAACACGAACTCTGCTACTTTCCAAGGCAGAGGAATACACTGTTTTTTTTTCTTCTTTTCAACATATGCAACCAGTAATTGTATTGCTGTGCTACTTCTGCAACAAACATTATGTCCGTAATGTGACATGGAAGGAGAGCAGGGATTTCCGTGGAGCCAAAAATTCTTATGACAATGTAATTATCCAAATGTTCGAGTGTCCCCTTCCTGTCCAAAAAACTGGTTTCCTGTTCATATATGCGGGGAGCATCTTCTCCTAACAACAAAACTTTGAAAACATACACAAAGCCATTGAAAACTTCATAGAAACAATAAGAAGCCTTGTGCTTCCACAAGGCCTGGTACCAGAACGTTACTGGGTGGAATTCAAAGTTGACATTCTTGGAGAGAGACAGTTGTGGAAACCGATAGGAATGTTCTATCGCAAAAACTAAATAGGACGACATATAAAATTTCTTTTCCCTTTTTGAAGCTTGACAATTGGGAACATATTTCATGGGAAATTAAAATTAACTTGCCCCAATAAAAAATGGCTTGTTCGTTCACTGTGAAATAAAAAAATATAAAGAGCCATCTAGGAAACAATTGTTGTGGACTGTTGTCCCATTATTCTTGTAAACAACCAAGCAATTTCACGAAATGAATTTCTAAATGAACAAACCTGTAAGCTTGTAATATCTTCAGGAACTAGAAGTGGGTTTTCCAATAAATGGGGCAAGAGGTCCAACCTGTTATTATGCTTTGCTAGGAACTATTTCGAATCTTCTCCTTTGAATGTCAATGTTGGCTCCGACAATCTTAGCATCTGGCGGAAGACCTGAGGTGACAAAGAAACAGAAGAGAGATTTTGCAGTGGAATAATTCTTTTGTCTGAAATAAATTTATTGGCGCACCAAGAGACCATGTCCTTACAGTAAAAAACCTCAGGGACATAGCCTGCACGAGCAATCCCAGAGGTCCAAATTACTTGGTTCTCTGCAGTAGAGGTTGAGTAATAAGAATATGCCATGGACCACTGGAAGTTCTGGTCCTTGTGCCCAAAGATGTTCACTGTATCTCCACAGAACTGTTGTCGAGCTGATGCCATAGGTTTATGAGAATGTTGGTTTGTTCCAGATGATGGTTGAAATGAACAGTTAGAGCCGATAATGTAACTCTCCGCTAAATCTTGGTTAAATGATTATAAATGGGAAAGCTCCTTGAGCTTTTCGCTGATTAATGGCAATATGTATGGGTGGTGCATGATGAACTATTAGCAGTAAAGCTTACTTATTGCATATTTAGAAACGCGAAGGTGGTGGGTATGACGAAGAGCAATTAATGATTGGAGGTTTCGTGAATGTGCCAAGGCCACGACGTGTAGATGACATTTCATGATTTTGAAATCAACACTCGAAAGGGATAATATAACCCTCCACAAATCTTGGTTTAATGCACATTAGTAGGAGATCTCCTCGAGCCTTTCGCCCATCAATGACAATCTATACGATTCCTACATGATGAGTTGTTACAATTAAATGCCAGTAATTGCGGAGAGCAAGGAAAGAATGGCAAGGTTTGAAAAGTGGTTGGACGAGATTCAAAAAAGGGTTACGAGGATATTCAGGAGAGACGAGTGTTCCATGGTCAAATTTTATGTATCAAATTTTTTTACTGTAAAATATGTAAAACAGAAGAGATCATAGTGGGGTAGTTCAACGGCCGGTTTGTATATTTGTGGAATTCCGGAAAAGTGGCTAAGTATGGAATAGGGAAACAGTCGAGCAAACTCATTCCTGGAAGTGAGGATTGAAGTTTTCGTGAAGGGACCAACTCGACGACACGGAAATGACATTCCATGATGTTTGAAATTAGCGCTCGCTAATTGCATGCCTACAAATAAGATCTTATATATAATTGGTAATTGCTAATTGCAAAGGGGCGCGGGCACAGGAAACAACGACTAGGAAATGAATATTTCTTCAACTCGCCAAACCGATGATCCACCAAAGAAATTCAAAGAAATGGTGAAGAATGGAAAGCGGACAAACGAGCTTCAAAATGGGGTGACAATAGTTCCACATAAGACGTGAGGAACTGACGGTTAAATTGTATTTCTCAGAAATTTTCAATGAAAAATGTATACCACGGAAGAGGGCATGATGGGTGGAACGTAATACGGAAGAGGGTATGATCTGAGTCCAGTTGTAAATTTGTATATCGCGGAAGTAAAGGTACTGTTCGTAGGCCATGGAACGATAGAAGTACAATCTAGAGCCCGCCTACTGGGAATTCGCGGTCGCAGAAGTATCTTCATTTGTCAATTTGTCTATTGCGGAACTCTGAGGTATTTTATTAGCCAACCATCCCACAAGTCCGGTTGTCAATTTGTATAGTGTGGAACTGTGGGTGCTATTTGTAGGGCACAAAACTATAGAGGAAATTCTTTTCCCTTTAATATAGCATTTGTGGCGCAAATGTGGTATGGCTCGTTTTAGCACTTTTCCATCCGTAAACAAAGGCAATCTTGAGCCTGCCATCCCTAGAGCCCGTGTGTCAATTTGTATATCACAGAGGTCTGAATGTTGTTTGGAGGTCACGGAAAAGTACAAGTGCAATGTTGAGCCAGTCAACGCACAAGTCCGCCTGTCAATTTGTATATGGCGGAACTCTGGGTGTTACTTGTAGGACACAGAACAATAGAGGGCCAATTTAAAGAAAGGGTAAGCGCTTGTTGGAAACACGTGAATACACCAAGCCGTGCAACAAGGCATTTTCAATTTTTTTTTTTATTAAGTAACCAGGAAGAGAAACTACAGGGAATAAAAGAGTGGGAAAATAGAAAGTTGGAGGGCATTTTTCGTAAGCGCGAATTGGTTTCAAAGAAGCCCCATTGTTGCAAAACCATCATTTTCTACTAATTGTCAACAAATTCATTGTTGAAGATTAGATTTTATTGCAACCTGTGCATGTAAGTATGTTTTTGATACATTCTTCCATGACTGTAACATATTAACTTAACTATTAAACTTCATTTTATACTAATTGCCAGCAAATGATTTGTTGAAGATTAGATTTTATTGGAACGTGTGGGTGTAACTATGTTCTTGATACATTCTTCTATCAATGTAACATATTAACTTAAGTATTAAACTTCTTGCATTATGGGTTGTTAGCATTAAAAATTAATAATTGCATGTCTAGAAACAAGAATGATGATTTTGCTGCAAGATTGTACATTGGTATTGCTATGTTCTATCTGCATTACGAATAGAATTGAATGTTGGTTTGAAACTGTGTGTAATCCATTTTTTTTTTTGCATAAAAGGCTGGTGGATTGACATAGTACATTGTCATATAATTGTTACATGTTCCATCTTAGAAAAAATAACCTAAGTAAACACAATATCCAAGAACTACAACAACACCGAACCATGCCAATGAGAACATGCGTTAAATCCAGAAAAGAAGCAACAACGAAGACTCCAAGGCAATTTTTTTTAATAGAAAATCCATTTAAAAAAATAAGAAAAAACCGAGTATTGTAAATCTATCCTTGTAAATTGGACCCAGTTCTTTGGGCCAAAACATTGAATGTATCTGCCACAAACACAGGCACGGGATCCGCAATATGCAACATCCTTGTAGTTTTCTCCTTGATGAATCATCTTGTGTTGAAATTGATAGTTTTCAGAAGCTTCCTGTGAGGAAGAAGACGAAAAACATTGCAAGGAAAATGGAATAGCCCTTAACTGAAACTGCCTTTGCATAGTCGAAAAAAATCTAGGGACACAGGTTGCACATGCAATTTCAGAGGCCCAAATTAGTCCATTCTGGGTGTAAGGAGATGAATAGTAGAAAAATGCCTTGCAGCAATGAGAGTTCTGGACCTGATTCCCGAAGATGTTAATTGTATATCCAGAGAACAAGACAGTAGTCCCACAAGTGAATAATTTTTTGGCTTGAAATATATCTCCGGGAGCATCAACATATCATTTCTTTACAGTGAAACTCTTCCACCCAGAACGGACTAATTTCAAACTCTGGAATTCCTACTTTCGCCCTGCAAAGCGGCTATTGCGTTCAACGTTGGTTTCTTTTCTGAAACTCCTTTTGTGTTGTCAGGACCGCCATCACTAAGCCGAGAAGTTCTGCCCATTATGGTTGATTTCAATTTGGGCACATGAGTGGGAAGAGTCTCTGCATTGCCATCATCCATTCCTGTATCATCAACCATCAGATCCTCTCCTTTCGGATCAGAATCCATGACATCAACCTCTGCGACAACCATGAATGCAATTGGGCAGGTTATCTGAGCAGACAGGGTTGCCTTAGAATTCTTTGGCTTGAAATATATCTCTCAGTGTACCAAGGGACCATCTCCTTTTTTGTTCCTGGGCGGAGGGAGATGAGCAGTTAAGAATATGCCTTGGAATAGTGGAACCTCTGTCCATTATGCCCGAATGTGTTTACTGTATCTGGATAGAACTGCTGCCACAAGCTAACGACAATTTCCATTTTCTCGAGATGATGTTTGAAATGAAAATCGGGGAGGGATAATATAACCCTTCGCAAATTATGGTTTAATGCGTACCAATGGAATATCTCCTTGAGCCTTTCGCTGATCAATGACAATCTCCATGGTTCGTGCAGAATGATATCTCACCATTATAGCTCACTAATTGCATAATTAGAAAAAAGTGTGAAGGTCGCGGTGACGACGAAGAGAGATTAAGAATTAGAAATTTCTTAAAGGCGCCAACTCACCAGCGCACAAAAATAGATTGCATCGTGTTTGAAATGAATACTTGGAAAGGATAACATACTTCTGCGCAAATCTTAGTTTAATTTGTAGTAATGACAAATCTTCTCCGTATTTTCGGACATTAATGACAATCTTAACGATCCTTGCAGGATGAACTACTAGCATTAAAGATTAATTACTGCATATTTGGAAACAAGTATGAAGGCAATGGTGATGGCGAATTGCGATGAAGCATTGTACATTTCGTGCACTCGCCAACGCGTGAAACCGATTCCAAGAAATACCTAAGTATATAAAGTGGTCGAGCGAGTTACAAAAGAAAAAGGGCAGAAGATATACCCATGAGACGTGAAGGGACAATGGTCATATTGCATCTCAGTGACAGATATCGGCTGTCAATTTGTATGTCACGGAATTTTGGCTACTGTTTGTGCGTAGGGGAACAACGAAAGCGCAATGGCGAGAGGGCAATTTGTATATTGCTGAACTTCAGGTTCTGTATATAAAAGCATGAGACATTGGGAAAAAGGACCAAGTAAACAGAAAGCGAAAGCATACGAGATGAAGGGGGGTTTGTTTGCTAATTTGTAAATTGCAGAAGTCCGGGTGCTAGTTGCAGGCGGCGGAACAATGGAAATGCAATGTTAAACCCACCTATGTAGGAACCCGCAATTCAAAAAGGGAAAGCAGAGAGAAAAGAGAAACTAGAAATTTTCTAAAAAACGAGTAATACACACTAAATATGTACTATAAAGTATTCAAACATGATATGTTATAGAGCGTGTACAGATCCCGCATTCCATACTTGGCCACTTTTTGGATCGCGGGTTCTCAGACTGGAGGGCTCTAAATTGGGCATCCATTGTTCCGTGGTCTACAAATAGCATCCAGAATTCCGTGATATAAAAATTGGCCAATGGACCTGCGGGCTAGCTCGGTCAACATTGCACTCCTTTTGTTTCGTGTCATACAAATAGTACTCAGAGTTTCATGATATAAAAATTGATAGATGGATTCCAGGGCTGGCGGCCTCGAGAGGGCCATTGTTTACGAATTCTAATCCCTATTAAGTATTTAACATTATCTAAAAACGTTATTTTGAATACTAAATTATTAATATTAAATATTGATATTGTACAATTTAATTAGATAAGGAGGTTTGTACAATATGAAACAGGGAAGCTGTCGGTCGGTCAGGATGGTGATATAAAAGTAAGTGAAATTTGAATACGTGAATCCGCCAACTTCCTTACCAAGAAATTTTCTGAAAAAAACGAGTAATACATAAAATCTACTTTTAGAAAGTATGGACATGAGATTTTATAGAGCATGTATTGTTCCCGCATTCCATACTTAAGACAATCTTTGGATCACGGGTTCTCGGGCTGGCGGGTTCAAAAATGGGCCTCTATTGTTCCGTGACCTACAAATAGCACCCAAGAGTTCCACGATATACAAATTGACAGGCGGACTTGCCGCCTGGATCGCTCAACATTGCATTTCTATTGTTCTGTGTTGTTCAAACAACACTCGGAGTTCCACCATATACAAATTCACAAATGGACTCCAGGGCTGGTGGGTTCAACCTTGTGATTGTTTATGGATGATGATCCCTATCAACTATCTAACACCACCTAAAAATGTTATTTTCAATACTAAAGTATTAATATTAAATATTCATACTGTACAATTTAATTATATAAAATTATAAAAGGATGTGAAATATCTTATTTCAAAGAAAAACCCGCATATTCGGAAATTTGGGTTCCAATTTTTTTGTATAATATGAAATGAGCAAGAGGTTGGTCAAGCTGTTGATATAAAAATGGGTGGAAAACTGAACACGTGTATCCGTCAAGTTTCACACCTAGAAAATTTTGCAAGAAACGAGTTATACATACCAAATATATACTTTTATAAAATATGGGCATGAGATTTTATAGAGCATGTACACAACCCTCATTCCATACTTAGCCACTTTTTGGATTGCGGGTTCTCAGGCCAGCGGGCTCAAAATTGGGCCTTTGTTGTTCCGTGCCCTACAAATAGCACCCAGAGTTCCGCGATATACAAATTGAGAAGCGGACTTGTGGACTATTTGAATTTTAAGGGCCTCTTGTCGATATATTAGCACAATTGGACTTGGGCCAATTTATATATGTTTCTTACAATATCAAACAAAGAAGCAATCGGTCGGGCTGATAAAATTAAAGTAATTGAAATATGAAGTCGTGAATCCCCTAACTTCCACAGCTAGAAGTTTTCTGAAAAATGAGTAATACATACTAAGTATGTACTCTTATAAGGTATGGACATGAGGTTTTTATAGAGCTTGCACAGATC
>SNQJ01S0010105.1:10310-25506 GCA_010110895.2 Picea sitchensis | reverse complement strand
ATAGTACACATATCAGATCAAAATATATATTATGAAGTTTAGTGTGAATAATTACTGTGTAGAAATTTGACAAATGATAAGTCACTTACTCTTTATCAAGTGCCTTTTCTATTCGCTTGAAGAAGCTCCCCCTATATTTTGTCTTCATCCCTTTCTTCCTCCCAAATCACCACACCTGGTGTGTTTTCGATCTACGTGATGTACTCACTGGCATAATAGAAAGACTCATATGATATGTACCCCTCTGCCATAGACCCCTTAGTTTTTTCCCTTTGTCTAACAAAACATTTAAATTTATTCATGTACATCTCTAAGAAGAACATCCAATGACAAGAGATCACTCTGATTAATTCAACCTCATCTACTAGGTGAATTAGAAGATGAACCTGCAAGTCCATGAAACTCGTCGACAATTCCTTCTCAAACATACAAACAATCTCAGCTATCTCTTGATGCCACCATGGAGTGCTAGCCATATGAATCTCCTTTGATGTGATCCAACATACAAATGAAGATAATTTAGATATGGAACGTCGTAGGTCCTGGGGGAAGTCATGGTTCACACACCCATGCACGAGCAGAGGATAATGAAATTACAAAGTAAACACACACAAAATTAATTATGTTTTATCCGATGTCATGAATTTATAAAACAAATATTAAAATCATGTTTTTGACATACGTACTCTTAGAAGGTTCAAATGGTCATGTGATTTTAACCCCCCAAAATGGTCTTCCACAGTGAAGTTGCGCCATAGTGAAGACCCATATAAAGAAGGCACCTTCACACCCAATATAAATTCCTTTTCCAAATAAAGATCAACTTTCTTCAATATCCATGAGACATCACCTTGACTGAAAGACCAAGAGGGACCAACCTCTCCTCTACTTTCTTTTATTGGCCAATGTTTCTTTTTACTTTTTGAAGAAATAATATCTCTCCTAACAACCATTGTGTTACTTTATTTTGATGATATGTGCCTCCATAAAGAAGATGAAATTTTTTCAAATATATGCATGGGATCTAGTAAGTGGACAATATTAATATTCTCCCAATATGGGAGCTCATAAAAGACGGATTTCCTTTTCATCCCAATGGGAAATTTCTCAACATAGGTGTCGAAGAATTCTGAATCATCAAACATAGGCTCCCCATTTGAATCAGATATTTCTTTAATCTCCTTCTCCTTCTCTCTCTCATATTATCTAATCCATTCTACTGGTGTCATTATTGCAGGCCTTTGGGTTCTCTCTGGTTTACCATTGAAAGCAGTTGTTTATCTTCTGTAAGGGTGTTGTTTTGGGAGGAATACCCTGGAGTAGTCGTACACTAGATTTTGTAGGTAGTTGGACCACCTAGCCTTCAGATAAGGTCCACAAAATTTACATCCATGATATTCTTTTGTTACAAGATCTACATAATTATTAATTTATACAGAGCATGTTAGCATCGAAGATCAGAACAATCGCAAAAAATTAAATATGCCAAAAAATATTGTTACGTATATAAACAAATCAATAAACATGTAATTTACCAGAGAAAACTCCTAATCCTAGATAATTATGCGTTGTGTAAGCACATACGCCATACAAAGTAAAACTCCTCTCTGTTGCGATGGGTCTTGATACATCGTATACATGTATCCCTTAACATAATTCCCTCAATTCATCTACCAATGGTTGTAGGTAGACATCCATATTCTTCACTTTTATTTTACCAGGGACTATAAGAGCCAACATAAGATGTTCATTCTTCACGAAAAACCATGGGGGGATATTTTTATTGATCACTACTACATGCCAAACAAAATAGTTGGTGTTTTGGAGGGAATATAGGTTGACGCCATCCATGGCTATGTTGAGTCGTAGACTTCATACTTCATCCTTGATTTTTTTGGTCCATGTATCCTCTATATGATTCATGGCTATTAAATATATTGGGATTCACATAAATCCCAACTCACTTCTGTGTGAGGAATGCCATCCCTACAACATAGCTAATTATTTGCAACAAAAGAGCCTTTGAATCCTTGGGATTATGGGCATGTGCCTCAATATCTTATGAGAAGGACCATGTGATTTACCCTTTTTATTTGATTTATAATATCTATCATGCCCGCATTCCAGACATATATCTTTGTCTTCATATTCTCCTCTATATAGAATACAACCATTTAGACATGCATGATATGATATGTACTCAACACCCAATTATTTCAACATCTTCTTTTCCTCTTCGCATCTACCAAGAAATAAATTATCACTCGGAAGAAACTTATCTTTGAATAACTTGTAGTTAGTGGGAAACATAAATGTACAATGTCATTTAAATTTCATAAAATCGATCATTTTTAATGTTGATTGTCTGATAAGATTTCTCAAATTATAAGGGACTTAATGATGGCCAGTTACCTCAATATTTCCGAGAAACATGCATTTGACATGCCAAACTTTGCTTTCAAGTTGTACAGTAACATTGTTGTCCCCAACTGGGTAGACTTTGACCGGGTAGGTCCAAACAGAGGGGTGGTGGAAGCAGATTTCAGATTTCAAACTTTCGAATAAGGTATCAGTGGTATGAGCATCATTCCCTCGCTCATCATTTTGGAATGCATCTAACAACATTTTCTCCATGGCAATTGTATCTCGTAAATAATCATCCATACCAACCTCTATTTCATTGACTCCATTTCCAACTTCTGAAGAACTTCTATTGTTGTAGTCATTCCTAATTGGTGAATCTAGATGTAGTGAGAATTGAATAGGTGGTTGATTCAACCATTCTTGGTATGATTTCTCTCCGAGTTGTGCTCTTATTGCATCCTTCTCTCGATTTGACATTATAGTGGGGTGCAACGAAAGATGATAGGTAGGTCGCTCATTATCAAAATACTAATTTCAAAAATATTGAACATCAGTACATCGATGATATTAGTAAGCATAATGCAATTGGTTTGTTCAAATCACATTATACCCAACATTAATTATTACCATCGTTGACCCAGGATTTCGACTGGAAGATGGTATGTTACTATTGATAGCATAATGTAGTTTTCCATTTTCATCTACTAATTTCTTGTGGTATGTTTCTCTTAAAAAGAGTTTCTAATGTTTTTGAATTGGTGGAATATTATCTGCATCTAAACTCAATTTTGAATCAGGATCCTACAAATTTGAATACATTTTTATCCAGATTGACAAGGATAACTAGTATAAATTCAATTAGATAATCGAAATATAAATAAAATCTGAACTTACTAGAGATTGAAAGGGAGAACTCCGTGATGGACTTCGAGAGATATGGAATGGGATAGAATTTGAAGAATTGGACATTTGATATTATAAGTTTTTCTCCCTATATTTGAGCAAAATCAACAATAAATTTTCAAGAATAATATGACTTTAAGTCGAAAATGTATACTATGGAGTACTGCAAGTCATGTGGATGCATCCTAAAAGATAATTTAAGATGAATATACTATTTTGTGTGCAAATAAAAATTTAGATAACTTTGAAAGAATAACAGTGTGCTTATTTAAACAACATGCACCAGTGCGTATATAACAATATAAAGCATTGGGGCATTTTTTTTACGAGTCACGCCGGTTTGTAAATAAGTAAAAAAGAATTATCTGATATCGGTGCTCCAAAAATTTTAAGCGCATTGGTGCGTTGTATACAAAAACACACTAATGCGTTATATTAATAGACCCACTGGGGTTTCAAAAAAACAAAAAAAAACATGAATTTGTTTTTTTATAATTGAAAAACGAGCGAGAATTTAAAATCTAATTTCATAAAGTCATTTAAATAGTAAAAATCTATTCACTATTTCATTATTTTACCAAAATTTATAGTTGAGATATTTGCAAGAGAGCCATATCAGAGAGAACCATGGAGCAACATAATACTTTGGAACAACAAGATTTTTCATAAGATCATAATTTGAAGGTTATGGTGATTCATTTAAAACCTTTTTCATAAATGGGTATTAAGCTATTCAGTGTTTTATTATTTTTCCAAAATGTATAGGGGAGAGATTTGTAAGAGAGGCATACAAGGGAGCACCATGAAGCAACAGATAAATACTTTGGAACATGAGACTTATTCAAAAGATCAGAATTTGAAGGGTATGGTGATTCATTTAAAACCCTTATGAAAAAAAAAAATTTATTCAGAAAATTAGAATGTGAAGGGTTTTGTGATTCAATCAAAACCCTACATAGTGAAAAATTTAAATTTTACTGTTGATTTTAATAATATTTTTTTTACAATTTGTATCTCTATTTAGATTTAATTAAAATTTAGATAAAAAATAAAAAAAATTCATACTTACCTTAAACCCTTGCTTCTTCTTGCTTATGTAACTGCAAAATTTCACCTTAGGGTTTAACTCCCTCTATCACTTTATAATTACAACTTTTCATTTTAGGCATTTTAGATTTAATGGGTTTATGTTTCCATATAAAAGGCGTTTGACATGCAATGTATCGGATCGAAACCATCTCGACCTTGTCACATTTAAAAAAACATTGTTTCGGGTAATTGGTGCGCCTAATTGAATCTAATGCACCGATGCACTTTCGGATAAAACTTACCAGTAATGCTGCAACACAATTAAAAAAATTCGTTCATCGATGTGTAATTTCATTTGTTCATGGTATTTTTTTTTTCTATTGGAGCGATGTTGATAATGATACATATCACACCACTGTAATTTTTATTTTTTAAAAAATCTATTTTTGATATTGGTGTGTTTCATATATGGAACACACTGATGCTTTTATATTGTGAAAGCACACGAAGAACTTTTTTTTGCAGAAAATTATTTGATTTATTTATAAAATATATTTAATAGCTTGTGTATTGAATGATACATGATATATATTGATAAAAAAATGTGTGAGAACAGTTCAAGTAACAAAAATTCTGATCAACACAATGATAACACATCCAAAAAGGCAAGCTCTTTGTAAATTCTATACAAAATTAATATGTTAAAAAGACAAGTTCTTTGTAATTTCTATGCAAAATTAATATGTTTGAGCTATATGTAAGTTTAAATAATATGTATTGTTAGTGTGTGTCTTGTAAAGCCATAAAATGAGGAATCTTGATAAGATTCGTTGTGATCTAAGTGCTGAATAGCATACAATTTTGATGGAAAAATTGCAAAAGGAAGAATCAGGTGAATGAAAAAAATCTATTCAATATGAGTTCTTTTTTGAATTTTCATTAATAATATACTTAAAAATATTAGATAACATGTTTCAAACAATCTATTAATTCGCATATGTTTAACGTTCTATAGGACCAACAATGAAGGAACACAATTTCATTCTAAGAAAATAAAAATTATAGAAGATGTAAATGATGATGAATTGGTCATTAGCTCATCTGGAGTAGTGTTGGAGGTTAATGAAAGGGGAAAAAACTTTTACAAAAGTATGAGGGATATAGTGGAATGAACATATAGATGTAATTTCCACTTACAATACAGATTTCAATCCAATGATTCCAAGAAATAGGTTATATATAAACTATAGGAAGCGTTTCCAGAGAAACGGTTAATGAGATCTACCAGACTTGCAATAGCAAAAACATACAAAAGAAAAAAAGAATCATTCAAAAAGTAATATTCCTAAAAATGATTTTCTAGAATATGTATATATTACTACAAACCATTCCTTTATTAATTTCAATTTTGTTATATTTAGTTTTCATTTATCAATATAAAAATAATTTATTGTCATGTTACTTTTTTCATGAAGATTATGAAAATCCCAAAGGATCAACGAGCTGATATCCAAAATATGCCTGTAGAATTGTCGAAAAAAGTGTACAAGGAGATGGTAAAAGAAAAGGACATAATTTCATTGCAGGAGGAGACATCTCAACTTATTTATTTATTTTGTTTTTGTGCATATTTATTTCAACTTATTTATTTATTTTGTTTTTGTTGTAGATGACTGCCCTTGAATTCCAGTAGAACATTGCTACCCTGTACACTGCAATTTTTCTCATCTATGCACCACTGATTCTTTATATGAATCTTTTCTATCCAAGTCCCTCTTGGCCATTATGCATTGTCAACCAATATTCCCTATTGGAAACTACAACTTCACACTCTGATAATAGAGGAAACTTTCTTTCCTCTTCCCTATGCACAAGGTTGTTAATAGTTATCATTAACAACTATCTCCATAAAAACTCCAATCCTTCCTTCATTTCCTTTGCACAATATGGAATTCTTAGCATGGCCGAGTTATTTCCAGGACAGTCTTCTGCATTATGTTCCTCTTGGATGCTTCTTTTCCCTGAGTAGTCCAGTTGAGTTCCTTTCAACTTCTTCTTATTCAGAGATCCCTCCTTCCTTGGATGAAAACTTCATGTTAAGACATCCTGGTTATCTTATGAATTAAATCAAAACATGTGCATTCTACACATGAATTGTATGAGAGTCATACTCATTATTTTTTTTTTCATCATATGCAACCTTCCACACATGCATGTATTCAAATGTAATCCAGGATTCTTTGGCATAGATATAGGGGCCTTTGCAGTCCACTTCTTGACTTATCAACAATCGTCAATTCCATGGATCTTCTTTGGAATTCCTATAGATCCTTGCTGAACTGTTCTTCTTGCTAAGCACCCTCTAGCCAAGTCCAACTTGGTTGGATTGTATTTCCAACCAATCTATCTTATGGGAAACTGCTTCCACTCAAGAAAACATGCCCCAACTTACCTTGTTAGGACTTTCCAATATCCTAGGATGATGTACTTTATATCATTCCATCACCTTGAAACTAGATAATTTTCAACTGTTACAACCATCAACATTATGGCATCCATTTCCATCATTTCTAGCTTTCCATTGACCTTGCTAAATTAAAATACTTCTCTTTATTGCATTTAACAATTCCTGTGAAGCTTTGATTTAAAATTGGATTTCTTTCTCTGAGTGATTTTTCTACATAAGTAGTTGATTCATAATTACCAATTCTTCTAATGCTTACACGTAGATATGAATCACCCACTCCATGAGTCACACATCACCTCATGGGATACTTTCTTTTATTTTGTAACAAACCTCGTCACCTTCACTTTATTTTTACCCCCAAGGTTATCAATCCCTCCTTAACTCCTTGGTGCATGCAATTGACATTTGTCACTTTCCGACTTCATGATTCATGAAAGAATCCCTGATTATTTATCTTTGCAAGTCATTCAAAACCTGTAGCATTTGAATACTAATTTGGCTCTACTCATACAATTATTTAGCCTTCCCTATGACTTCTTCTAAAAATCCCCCGCTCATCAAACTGAGTTTTGTCCTGGTAGAGAAATGAAAATCCACTGAAGAAACTCTAAACATTGATATTTCCAACCTGAATGAGGTCCACATACCTAAAAAAATCCAAAAATATTCTCTTATCATTTGTTCTATAACTCTACACTTCTTCCAACATGCTTCTCATAGCTCAACCAGGTCCACTGGCTCCACCTTGCTTCTTCTTCTATTAGACTCCGCCTATGCATTTTTCTCACACTGACATGCAATCCTATGAATTATTTCTCCATGGATGTATGATCTCTAGGAATCCCCTAGGACTATCAAAATCCCACAGGAACTAAGCTTCCCCTTTGAACCTACAATTAGCAAGAAAAATTGAATGCAACAAGCCTTCTCTTTAAGGCCACCAGTCATATTCTTTTGAGTGAACTATAATTTTTGTTGCTCAGAATGATTTTCTGGGTACATGAGTGGATTCCTCTCTCCAATATATTTCCATCGACTATTTGTTTTTTCAAATCTGAGCTCGGAGCAAAAAGTTATGCCCCCCCCCTTTTAAAGTTCTTAGGAATTTCCTTGTGATGACGTCATCAAATATATGTGACCTACACATGTACCTACTTTGTACACACCAAATGATATCACCTTCCGACTGACATCCATGTGGAATCATCCAGTACCTTTGACTGATGTGGACATGTTCTACACCATCGAACACATGCCTTTGGGTTTCCTAGCCCACAACATTATCATAAACAATCCTTCACCGGGTATTTCCTTTGGGATGTAAACTTGTGATGCTCATGAATTCCCCAAATCCTACAACCTACAATACTCATTAGGATGAGCTTCATGAGCCTTTTCTTGCGGATTATATTCCCATGAGATTGACCTCATGAAACTTATCCTCACGAACAACTTCCTGCGAGTAGATTTCTGCAATAATTGCAGATTCCCTCCATCAAAATCACTTCTTTAGAATGACATAGTATCCTACTACCAAAATCCTCCTGAAATTCCACAATCCACAACATTGTAGTCGATATCAACCCCTAGGAATGGCACTTTTCTTACGCCCATTTTATTTCTGCAAACAACTCCCTGTGAGCAACCTTCCGTAAGACTTGCAAACTCAACTTCACAAAATTTCCCCATGGAGTAAAAAATTTACATATACCTAAAAATTCCTTCTTGGTCCTCAACTCAGAATGCTTCTAAACATACTACTTTTTTCTAGACTATTGAGAAAGCCTCCATGATCATCGATGTCCAATGAACAACCATGATTCATTCTCCTCTTCTGATGGACAATCAATATTCATCCTTGATATCTTTTGACCTTTACCTTTTCCAAAAGTAACTACGGATTCCACCTGTACCCAACTTCCACGTGGTATTCCTTGATTCATCGACCCTTGGTGATGTGTCTTATGACGTGACATGCTAACATGGCATACAGACTTAGTAAGCTCACGCGACACTTACGACACTGTAAGATGATGTGTCATCTTGTGTTGCATGTTGACATGGCATTCTCTTCTGCCCCTATCCTCTCGAGACAACATACTTTTCAAATAGATAAAATGGTTGCCAAACATGCCAACTAATAGCTTGGATCATCGCGACTCTTCAAACTGCACAATATTTAGCTAGGCATTGGGCTCAAAATTTTTTGTCAGTCCTGATTTAATCTCCTGTGCATCAATTATTCTTGTTGCTCTTAGGATTGCACTCATGGCTATTTCCATCATGATTCACACTACCGATTTCTCAATTCCTTCGAAGCCCTGACCCGCATACTAATCGAGATTTGTCTCGATGGAATATTCTATGTATACCCTACATCATGCAAGCCTTCACAAAAACATTTCCGTGGACCTTTCTCCCACAGACCTACTTCCCTGCAACCTTCTCACACAATCTTATGTCAGATCTGGGCCATCAATATTTAATGTCGAAAAGATTTGAGATGTCCATCTTCCAACTTCTTCCATCACCATTAACACACAAAACATTGACCTCCCCAAGCCACCATTAACTTTGCAACCTACATATCAATGTCATTAATCCTCTCTTGATTGTTATAAGGACGATTGGACTTAGATTTGTTCATAATGTTGGGGATTTTCACTCATATTTCACCATTCTCCCAAATCCATCATAGGCAAACCTTTGCAGAGAGAATTTATGTAAAAATAATTGCAATGGCCTCAACCCATACAAGCTTGGTGTTGAACCTTGAGCTATGATACCATAATGTGATGTACCCTATCTTAACTGAGGCCCATTACGAGTGGAATACACATTAAAAATAAGATTTTACATTGAATAATTTCCTGTAGCTTACTAGCTACATATCACACATTGATTTAACCATTTATGATACCATAATTTTAAATGCATCTAAAACATAATGAAAACCATGAATGAAACTATTCAAGAAAACAACAAAATACCCAACATTCATATAAACCATTTGCACAACAAAATAAACATAATAAAAACAATAGAAAATTATTTATAAATACAATAAGTCAACCGAATGTAGGGGACATGCGTTCCTCCCAGCCATAGATCTGCTACTCCATATCTCAACAACAAATCACCCCCAAGATGGGGATTTTTATCCACATAAAGAAAGAGTGTCCCTCATAGTCACAACACTTCCCAAGGGACTTACTCTTCCTACAATTATCTTGCTCAACCCAACTCTCTTCCACACACCTATCCAACTTAAGGAAAGTACCCCTTTACTACTCTTAGTCCATTGGGCTATACCATTCCCATTGTGCTCCCTTCACTACCCTCATTTCGTCGGGCTACAACATTTTCATATGGTCTCTTACATAGGTGATTGGGAATCTCACTACTGGGAAGAATAGGAATGTCAACTGCTAGGAAATACACATGCACCTAACCTATCACCCTCAGGGAACTTCCTCTCTCACTGAGAGGTCACTACGAATGCCTGACAACCTGCCTCTCCAGTTTCATGCTCCACAATCCTACGTGATCCAAGTTACAACATCTGCTTGTTGCATTCTCAAAATGTGTAAAAACTCTCCTCCTCTAGAACTCACGTTTTCTGCTCAACCACTTCTCTTCTTTTTGTCTTCTTTCCCTTCATTCCAAAAAATGTGACTATTCAAAACCTGTTTCCCTCCCCATACAAATTTCCTNTGCATTCTCAAAATGTGTAAAAACTCTCCTCCTCTAGAACTCACGTTTTCTGCTCAACCACTTCTCTTCTTTTTGTCTTCTTTCCCTTCATTCCAAAAAATGTGACTATTCAAAACCTGTTTCCCTCCCCATACAAATTTCCTCTCTTTGTTGTTTTCTTGAACCACACTTTTCCCCAAGTTGAATGTACTTTTGTTTAGTTCTCAATAACTATGGGAGGTGACCTCTCACACCCACCCTCTTACAAGTATTCAATGATTGGGATTTTCCAAACTCAAAGGAAAATCAGAAGGTTCACTCTAGGCATCAAAATTAAGAAAAATGAATGGGAAAATAAATTCATGGCTAAAACCCCTTTCTAGTCCCCTTGGACCCTCAGAACCTTCCTCCTATTGTGGATATGCAACCCCCCATTACTTTGTATGTGTTCACCTACAGTGGCATTATCTTTATTTATTATTATTATTCTTTACAAGGCTTACATGCTTGGCCCTTGGGAATTTAATTCCATATGGCTCACTGACCTAATTAACAATTATGCAATTACATTGTAATTTGCAGGGATTAAAACCGATGATGTCACATTATTACATTACATTTTACATTTTAGTATATGTAGTTAAGAATCAATGAAAATTGTTTATTTTAAAAATTCAAGCACTTATTTAAACTTTTGTTTATATTTTACTATTTATTTTTCATTGATAATAACAAATGTGAGTGATGACTATTAAAAGTAAATTTGTATTTGTTTTTAGTGCAATCCTTTCATTTTAGTTGACAAAATTAGGGTTTCATTAAGGTTTAGAATCTAGTGCCCAAATGAAAGGGTTGCCTTAAAAATAAAAGCCAAGGAAACCTCAAATGGACATACAAAGTCATAAATTCATGAGCCAAGGAAGGCATTTCTTGCAATATTAATTTCATTTTCATTTTCATATTACAACTACAATGATATTTCCTATCTCTATTACGAAAACAAGGATATAAATTTGAAATATTCACTCTTTTGATGAATTTCAATCATTAGAATCATAAACTTTAGATCCACATAACATGCATAATTTAAGACCTAAAATATGGAAGTATAATAATGAGCATTGTGACCCCATATCTCATAGAGCTAGAAGCTTTGATACCATGCAAAAGGTATTTGACTATAGTAGTGGCGATGGAATATTTGTTGGCCTCCTTGTAATGTTCTAAAGAGTGGCTTAAGCCAAGCTTAAATAAGGACCAATATGCATGGGTTGAAAGTTAAGTAGTGCCTAGATTATGTTGAACCACATTCTCAACTCACTCAATGGCCAATCAAATAATGGATTTCTTTGGTATCAACTATCCATTTAATGAGCTATTTGTCACAACCCAAAAACCATTAAACGAGTTCCCAATTTACAAGAAGTTTGTTTAAGTATTGTATTATGCCTCTAGAGTGAAAGTCTTAGTTGAACACATAGCCTAATGATATAGTGAAACAAAAACTAGATGAGGAAACCCCTACCCACCTAGGAGATCCAAGAATTTTTCCAATTCCTTTTTTAACCCAATCGGAGACCTCGATCAAGTGTTTATTTAAGTTCTTGATGGAGGTCTTAATAGCTCGATTGAGCACTTAAAATTACCCAGATCTATGCTATAAAAACACTTTTTTCATGATCTCCATTGCCAAAAAGTGTTACCAAGCTTCATGGATTCACCCTCTAATATCATCTTTCCATCCTCTACCATGTCCCAAATGAAATGGCACTGAATATCAATATGATTTGTCTTTGCATGAAAGGTCAGGTTCTTAGTTAGAAAAATGGAATTGTTACTATCACATTGAACTGCAATGGATCTTTGACATAGTTCTACATCTAAACATAGTTTCATAATCCAAATGGTCTCTTTATAGGAATGACTAGCTACCATATACTCTCCTCGGAAACGAACAAAGATACCACATCTTGTTTCTTGCACACCTAACTTACTCCTCCACCAAACAATCAAAAAATGTATCCATTTGTAGATCTCCTTTTATCGACATTCCCATCCCAATAAAAACCCACATAACCTTGTATATCCAGTTTATATGGGTCCCTTGAAACATCATTATGATAGAAAATGGGATATTCATAAGTACCTAGAAAATAACTGAAGACCCTCTTCATTTCATCCCAATGTTCATGACCAAGGTTAGCTATGAATTGACTCAAGACTCCCATTGTTTGGGAAATGTTTGAACTAGTATAGACCATAGCACACATCAAACTCCAACTACACTAACACAAGGGGTAAAAACCATATCCTGCATCTCTATGGGTGTTATAGGACACTACTCAACTGAAAGCTTTGTTCCCACATAAATATGAACACTCAATGGTCTATAATATTCCATGCAAAAAAACTATAGCACAAAGTTTACATACTTTAGCTCAACCAAATATTTCTATTTTCTCTGTCTCTCTTAATCTCAATTCTTAAGATATATTTTGCAACCCCCAAGTCCTTCATATCAAATTGTTCTAAAAACTAATAATTCAAATCATGAATCACATATTTACTGTAACCAAAGAATAACATAACATCTACATATAAAGTGACAAAAAGGAAATGACCACCAACCTGTTTGTAATACATATAGCGATCTAATCTGGATATCATAAATCCCAATCCAACACAAAAGAATCAAACTTTTGGTACCATGTTCTGGGAGAACGTTTGGGACCATAAAAATACTTTTTTAATTTGAAAACTAATGTCTCTTTACCTTTTTCGACGCAGTGTTATGGCTATGTCATATAGATCTCCTCCTTCAAGTCAACATGTAGGAATTTTTTTTTCACATCCATCTATTCTATCTTCAAATCAAAATCTACTATTATGGATAACATGAACCTAATAGACATTAACTTAGAAACTACATAAAATATCTCACCAAAGTCTATCCCTTCAAACTGGGAATACCCTTTCACAACTAATAGATATCCTTTTACTTTTCCACACTACCATCTAAAGTGATCTTCTTTTTGAACACCCATTTATGTCCAATGAGTTTTCTTCCATTAGATAATGGTACCAAGTCCCATATATCATTCTTTCTGAGTGAAAACATCTCCTCATCCATGGCCAATCGCCAAGACTCCTTATCTTTCATCTTCATTGTCTCTTTCATGGTTCTAGGTTCATTGGTGTTAGCATATAAAACAAATATACATTTGAAATCAAATGGACTATAATTATACCTAAAGGGTTTCCTTCTTTTCCAAGTGGACTTCCTTAATTTTTAGGTGGATTTTCTTCCCGCTCTTCCAAACTCTCCGAACCCTCTTCCTCATTAGGTCCATCATGGACTTCTTATTCATTTTCTGGTTCAACTTTCTTAGTCTTGGGTGGTAGTTGAACAACTGACTTCTTCTCATCCTCTTTTGGTTGCACCATTATGGGAGAAGGGTTAACTTCTCTAAAAATACCATTCTTTCTATAGAAAACTTTTCTAGCCACTTGATCCCAAAGCTTGTACCCTTTCACAGCAATTCCATAGCTGATAAAGATACATTTCACATCCTTGTTATCCAACTTTGACCACTTCTCATTAGGCACATGAAAATATGCCTCACAACCAAAAAAACAAGGATTTTGAAGTGAGGGATTCTTGCTCGTCCCTACCTCCACAGGGGTCTTACCAAAAGAGCTAATGTGGGAGACTTGTTAATGAAGTAACATGTAGTGTCAACCATTGAATCTCCCATAATTTCTTTAAACTGACTCCGCTAAGCATACTCCTAGCTCTCTCCATCAATGTTCTATTCATCCATTCCAAAACTCCATTTTGATGAGGGGTATATGTAGTTTTCTTATGTCTTTCAATGCCATTTTTCTTATAGATCTAATCAAACTATATAGAAAAAACTCACCGCCATTATCAATGCTCAACACCTAAGCTTCCTACCAATTTGATTTTCCAAGAAGGATTTAAAGTCCTTAAACCAACTACAACAAAGGCATCTTCACCATCCTCTTGATAATATTTTTCAAACTCATCACCATAAAAATTATTTTCCTTCTTATTCTTCTTTTTCTCTTCCTTGCAATCTCTTTTGAAATTCTTGACTTGGCCACAATTCCAACATTTTTGCTTAGACTTTTTAGGAGACTTATGTCTCTCATTGGATTTGGATCTTTCCTTTTATCTCTTATTGAATATGTCGTTCGATATTATATTAATAACCAAGGCCTCATTGGTGAATTTAGAATACTTCTACCTCACCTCCTCCGAGAGTAAGGAAACCACATCCTCATCAAGCACCAATATCTTTATAGTGCTTCCAATGGCCTTACCAGATTGTCCCATGAATCTGGAAAATAACACAAAATGGTCATACAAAAATGCTCCTCATCCATATTCACTCCAACTGAGATCGATTGGGTCACAATAATATTAAATGCATTTAGGTGCTTGGCTATAGAATCACCATCACCCATTCTGATGGAAAATAAATTTTTCTCCATATTTTTTTTATTAACTAAGGATTTAGCTTGGTACAAATTTTCCAACTTCTTCCAGATAATTGATCCTTTTTTTTTTTAAATGCGCATAATATTAAATCAACCCAATAGAGTCTGATAAGGCTTATCACCTTTCTCTCCAACACCAACCACTCTTCATATTTTATACCAGTGGGTTTGGTTCTAGATACTGCAACACATAGATCTCGATCTATGAGAAGATCCTCC
>SNQJ01S0010105.1:0-10300 GCA_010110895.2 Picea sitchensis | reverse complement strand
AAAATTGCATTGTCCTCATTTAAGGTGAATTTTCCGTGTATCCGAAGGTCCCGCAACATGTAGACACTGCTTGCCTTTTTCTGTAGATACGTTTCATACGACAACTCTACCAACTTAGGAAGCACATTTTCTAATAGAGGTTGCCTAACCGTACAATGCACGGTTGTGTTGTCCATGGTTCAGACGACAACATTGATGCAATGTCCATATATAAATGGACATTTTTCACTGCATCACAGACAATCAATCATATCATCACTTATCAAAGCGGAGGTAGAAGCAGGAGAGTTGCATTTTGCACATACAGGTTCAAAGAGGATCGAGTACACATTGGCTACAACTAAAACACCTTCAACCTCACAACGCGAGCATAGGAATTAATACATTGAACAATATAATACACAACTGTACCCCCTCCTCCCCTTAAAAAAAAATAAAAAAATAAAACAGGGCGCATAAATTTGTTCAAGGCTATTTCTATAAGAAAAGTGAGGATGATTTTGTGGATGTATACACACAACAATTGTAGAGCTAGCTATTTTCTTCAGATCCTCTACTATATCTGCTCACAACTTTGTTACAAATGTTGCCTGGGTTGTCCGAAAGATCCTTTCTCCAACATCCCTTTTCTTTGTTATATTTTTGAAGAGCATAAGTGGAATCTTCCCTTTATGCAATTGCTGCTCCATTGACGAAAACAAATTTGAATACGTATCGAACAATTATAGCTGGAACATGGAACAATGCAATATTTGAGTAACTTACCTGAGATACATGCACATGCAAAAATAAAGGACAAAATTGAATATGAAAACCGGTACCATCGCCTTGTCGTTGTTCGACTCTCCATCCTTTATATGGAGAATGTGTTGCGAGCCAAGTTTTCTTGCTAGTGTGATAGCTGTGCCAATCATTCTGATTGGGTAAATGTCAGTGCTCTGTGCAATCTAGCTGATAGTCAATTCCGAGACGAAACGATATTCTGAACAAACAACAATTTTTTTTTCCACAATACTTGTTTCGTTGAGAGAAATAATTTGATCACAATCACCACGGTCATATACTGTTTTGGGAAATATATTAAAATTTGTAATGGATATCCCATTACCTGGAAATATCTTTTTTGCATGTTTCTGGACAAGTTGTGGAGGAATAGTCAGTGTCACTGTAATCATGGCCTCCTTGTTTGTCATGTCAGCACGCATAATGGATCTACTTTTGTTTTCCTTGTCCAAGTAAGTTCTATAGATGACCATTATGTCCCCGACGAAAACTTGTCCAGTTTGACGGTTGTTCAAGCCCTCTATTGATAGTACTTTGGATGTTACAACTCTATACCTGGTGACATTTTTTGAACATGAAAACTAAAGTGAATGGTACTGTGCATTTTTTTTTTTGTATTCTTCTTTCACTGGCATAAATCTACAAGTACACACATAGCTTCGATGAACTATGGAGCCAGAGTTTTGCAACCACACCTATTAGTCTGTGAAACATGCAGCACATTCAACAACTCGCTTGTACTTGTTGACACTTCTTGTGAACTGCAAAACATGTATTGTAGATGACATCAACATATTCACCATGCCATAGCTGAATATATAGCCGAGGATATTTGTTTGGTAAACATAGTAAGAGCAGAGCGTATGCATCGTTACCTTTGGCCTTGTCGGCCTGCTGATGTCTGGGATGTCTGATTTCTCATGCCCATGTCACTAGTCCAACTGTTTCTGATGCAAGAAAGTGTAGATGAACATCAAAACTAAACACGCATATGCATTGTATACTGTCCATCAAAAGGACTAAATAACTGTAAAATTGCATGCATCTGATTTTTTTAACTGGAAAAATGTTTAACAGTAAACAGGGCGTGAGGGTGGGGCACCACGTCCAATCTGTGGTCGACAAAGTGGGTAACTATGGAATAATGTAGAATCACGACCATAGGTGTGAAACCATTAGTCCGCCAACCGATGCACCAAGGCATTTTCGGAAAGAACACTAACCAGATGAATTAGAAAACAAAAGGGATAATAGAAAATGGAAAAAGTAGAAATAGGGAGGGCAGAAAGGCCCATTGCTATGAAGCCATCGTTTTCAAGTCTAATATTATATGTCACCACCCGGTTTGTATATTTAATTTACCAACATGGTTGGTATACCTTTTAGAAGATTGTACCACATAACCCTCTGTTGTTGCACATAACACTTCATCTTCCTGTCTAAGCAACCTATTTTTTCCAAGGCAACAACGCTGAATATACAATGGACATGAAGGCAAGTTAGTATGAAGGAAAACATCTAAAAGAAAGAGAAACAGGTCTATTTACCTGCCAAAGATTCCATTTCCCTCTCCAGCCATTCTGTTTGTTTAAATGTAGCAATGCAGTGAAAAAATAATGGACATGAAGTAGGTTAGTATGCAGGAAGGCATGTATTGAAGATAACTTATAATGAAGACATGCATGTAAAATAAAGAGAAACAGGGTTATTTACCTGCGAAAAAGCCCATCGTCATCTCCAACCACTCTATTTGTTTAAATGTAGCAATGCAATGAAAACACAATGGACATGAATCAGGTTAGTATGCAGGAAGGCATGTAATGAACATAAGTTACCATGTAGGAAGGCACACAACATGTACATATAATAAACTAAGTGAACACATATAAATATAATAAAAGAAATAAAAAACAACACAATATGAAATAACAATACAAGCATGCACCTTTCTATATCCTCTTCAATCGATGCAGTCAAGACTCCGTCATTTTCTCCAACTATTCTGTTTGTTTGAATGTGGGAATGCACAAAATACAACGAACATGAATGGAAGTTGGTATGCACTGAAGAACAAGCAATATGTACATATACTAAAAGATACTCAACGAACAATCTATAAGATAAAAGAAACATGAACCTTTGCGCTTCTCCATCTATAGCTGTAAATGTGTAATTTCTTTTGCCCTGCCCAAAATATATTACAAGCCACAAAATATTACGAAATTGCATGGTCGTAGCTAAACGATTTCTAGTTTTCTGTGGAAAATTATCCAGATATTCTTCCACCGATTGAAATACATATTCTTTATCCTCTACACAGACTGTTGTGCCTACGATACAATTTTTTGGTTTTCCGTGGCAAACTACCCAGACATGCTTCCAGACATCGAAATATAATCTTGCAGAATCTTTGTTGTACATATCATAGCTCAAGTACAACACAAATTGTATCGTGGGCACACTAGTCTGTGTAGAGGAGAAAGAATATGTAATGTCATATGGGCACATCTGACCATGCATGGTTTATAAATGTACCCTGCATATGCTTTATTCTAACAAAAAAACAACCGATATTGCAATTTCACATGTAATCCTCCAACAAATTTGCATGCAACTATTTTCTTTCATGCCAGCACTGAAGCGCCAGCAAAATATCACAGCAAAACAGATATTGACCTCGGTAGACAAGGAAAATAACACAACTACATGTCGACTTGTGGGTGCAAGGGCTGAACACTGTAAAGCACCCCCCCAAAAAATAATAATCCAAAAAAAAAGAAAGATCCAACCACCGACGCTGGATCCCAACCTTGCAAGGTCGAATCAAACAAAAGAAAACATCAGCAAGCACCAAACCAGTGAGAAAGCACGAACAAGCCGAATTTCACCCCCAGGGCCCCAAAGCGTGAACCCGATCCAAACACACAGAACCAACAACCCACGAACCAACGAACCAACAAGAACCACCGAGCCAGTAAACAACATATGTTTCTCCAATGATTACGAAACTGCAGTCGAAGCACAAAAGGAACCATAAACATACAACGACAATGCCACTACAAATAAGGAAACATTCTTACTTGCAAACTGCAAACATTGAACAACAAACAAGGAATAGAAAATGAAACTATGGCATGGAAACTTACTCCGAAATAGTGAAATGCAGAAGCGCAGGTCGAATCGAGAACAAAACAACAACAACCAACAACCGACAAACCAACGAAGAAAAAGCACTCATCGAACCAGTAAACAATGTATGCAGCTTCAACGATGACGAAATTGAATTGCAAAGGTATAAGAAGGATGAAACACACAATGGCTATTCAACTAGCAGTGGGCAACAACATTGTGCAAATTCACTGTAACATTGTATGGAAATTTTTGAGGAAAAATGTACTCCGAGAAGCGTATTTAGATAAACATTTAAGGCTGTTGGGCTGTCTAAGGACCTCGTGGTATGAAAACATTTAAGTTGTCTGGCATGTTGGAGGACCTCGCGTCATGTAAACATTTAAGCTATCGGGCCTATTTAGGCGTCTCGAAATAAGTGTCAATACATTTCAATACAAATACATGCGGCAAGGATGTTATAAACTTTCGAATTCTCAATCATTATAAAGCTTGGATATCAAAACATTTCAATATGATTAGTACAAATAAAAACTTATGGGTATATTAAGCTAGAAGAAAATGATAACACAAACATTCGAACTAATGCTAGAAATAATCCACCTTCAAGCAATACATAGGAAAAATATATTATTCAGAAAGACTCTATAGGAGAAAAAGTTTGGATATTTTGCCTTATAAAACATTGGGAATAGCAAAGCCGACAATAAGACCTCCAATCTCTTATCCAATTAGATCTATACATATATGCTACTTTTTATTATATAAAAATATATGCTTTTAATTCCCTAGCTCCAACAATGGGTATTATGCAAATATTTCTGGTCAAAGGACAAACTAATATGTAGTCAACGAATTATTGATCGCTATAGTCCCTCTATGCCTACAACATGGACTAATAAGGAGTTGACATAGACTTGGATTGGGTTTGACATAGACTTGGATTGGGTTTCATGAGGAGAAAACAATATTGTTAATATTGTTGGTACATAGTTTTTTATTATGTTGGTTAATTATATATTTATAATACATTGATGTAGAATTATTCATTTGATCTAATTAATATTGTAAATGTGAACGTTGACACAATTTTTATCTACACATTTTTTAATAACAATGTGCTTTTATGATTATATGTCATTATAAGGAAAAGACCCTCTAGCGGAGGTTTTTGCGGATGCCCCTATTAAAATAGCCCAAAAATCCGTTTATAGTAGAGGATACTAGCGGAGGCGAGCGAGAAAAAGTTTTAGTGGATGTTTTTGTACGATGCGTTTATAAATATATAACGCACCGGTATATTTTATACAACTGACTCACCGATTCCCACAAAATTAACGCACCGTAGTAGGGTTATTTCAAACAAAAAAAATACTCTGGTGTGCTACAAAAATAATGACACACTGAGACACACAATTGCTTTAAAAATTGTGCACCGTGGCAACGTTATTTTAATTTTTTTTATATACGACGTTGCACTACTTAAACAATTTCACCAATGTGGACAATTGCTCCCAAAAAATGGCACACAATGGTACGGTTTTCGAAAAAAACTCTGGTGCGCTACAAATATAACAATGCACCAGTGCGGCTAATTATTTAGCGCATCATAAAAGGGTTAAATTAAAAAAAATTACCATCCATATTCTTAATCATGTAGAGATGTCAACAGAGAGAGAAAGAACAACAACAGGAGCAGAGGGTTGACCTGTACAATGTTGTACAGGATGGGGAGCGAGGGAGAGGGAATATTCGAAGCCCTGACCCGCATACTAATCGAGATTTGTCTCGATGGAATATTCTATGTATACCCTACATCGTGCAAGCCTTCACAAAAACATTTCCGTGGAACTTTCTCCCATAGACCTACTTCCCTGCAACCATCTCACACAATCTTATGTCATATCTGGGCCATCGATATTTAATGTCGAAAAGATTTGAGATGTCCATCTTCCAACTTCTTCCATCACCATTAACACGCAAAACATTGACCTCCCCAAGCCACCATTAACTCTGCAACCTACATATCAATGTCATTAATCCTCTCTTGATTGTTCTAAGGATGATTGGACTTAGATTTGTTCATAATGTTGGGGATTTTCACTCATATTTCACCATTCTCCCAAATCCATCATAGGCAAACCTTTGCAGAGAGGATTTCTGTAAAAATAATTGCAATGGCCTCAACCCATACAATCTTGGTGTTGAACCTTGAGCTATGATACCATAATGTGATGTACCCTATCTTAACTGAGGCCCATTACGAGTGGAATACACATTAAAAATAAGATTTTATGTTGAATAATTTCCTGTAGCTTACTAGCTACATATCACACACTGATTTAACCATTTATGATACCATAATTTTAAATGCATCTACAACATAATGAAAACCATGAATGAAACTATTCAAGCAAACAACAAAATACCCAACATTCATATAAACCATTTGCACAACAAAATAAACATAATAAAAACAATATAAAAATATTTATAAATACAATAAGTCAACCGAATGTAGGGGACATGCGTTCCTCCTAGCCATATATCTGCTACTCCATATCTCAACAACAAATCACCCCCAAGATGGGGATTTGTATCCACATGAAGAAAGGGTGTCCCTCATAGTCACAACACTTCCCAAGGGACTTACTCTTCCTACAACTGTCTTGCTCAACCCAACTCTCTTCCACACACCTATCCAACTTAAGGAAAGTACCCCTTTACTACTCTTAGTCCATTGGGCTATACCATTCCCATTGTTCTCCCTTCACTACCCTCATTTCATCGGGCTACAACATTTTCATATGGTCTCTTACATAGGTGATTGGGAATCTCACTACTGGGAAGACTAGGGATGTCAACTGCTAGGAAATACACATGCACCTAACCTATCACCCTCAGGGAACTTCCTCTCTCACCGAGAGGTCACTACGAATGCCTGAAAACCTGCCTCTCCAGTTTCATGCTCCACAATCCTACGTGATCCAAGTTACAACATCTGCTTGCTGCATTCTCAAAATGTGTAAAAACTCTCCTCCTCTAGAACTCACGTTTTCTGCTCAACCACTTCTCTTCTTTTTGTCTTCTTTCCCTTCATTCCAAAAAATGTGACTATTCAAAACCTGTTTCCCTCCCCATACAAATTTCCTCTCTTTGTTGTTTTCTTGAACCACACTTTTCCCCAAGTTGAATGTACTTTTGTTTAGTTCTCAATAACTATGGGAGGTGACCTCTCACACCCACCCTCTTACAAGTATTCAATGATTGGGATTTTCCAAACTCAAAGGAAAATCAGAAGGTTCACTCTAGGCATCAAAATTAAGAAAAATGAATGGGAAAATAAATTCATGGCTAAAACCCCTTTCTAGTCCCCTTGGACCCTCAGAACCTTCCTCCTATTGTGGATATGCAACCCCCCATTACTTTGTATGTGTTCACCTACAGTGGCATTATCTTTATTTATTATTATTATTCTTTACAAGGCTTACATGCTTGGCCCTTGGGAATTTAATTCCATATGGCTCACTGACCTAATTAACAATTATGCAATTACATTGTAATTTGCAGGGATTAAAACCGATGATGTCACATTATTACATTACATTTTACATTTTAGTATATGTAGTTAAGAATCAATGAAAATTGTTTATTTTAAAAATTCAAGCACTTATTTAAACTTTTGTTTATATTTTACTATTTATTTTTCATTGATAATAACAAATGTGAGTGATGACTATTAAAAGTAAATTTGTATTTGTTTTTAGTGCAATCCTTTCATTTTAGTTGACAAAATTAGGGTTTCATTAAGGTTTAGAATCTAGTGCCCAAATGAAAGGGTTGCCTTAAAAATAAAAGCCAAGGAAACCTCAAATGGACATACAAAGTCATAAATTCATGAGCCAAGGAAGGCATTTCTTGCAATATTAATTTCATTTTCATTTTCATATTACAACTACAATGATATTTCCTATCTCTATTACGAAAACAAGGATATAAATTTGAAATATTCACTCTTTTGATGAATTTCAATCATTAGAATCATAAACTTTAGATCCACATAACATGCATAATTTAAGACCTAAAATATGGAAGTATAATAATGAGCATTGTGACCCCATATCTCATAGAGCTAGAAGCTTTGATACCATGCAAAAGGTATTTGACTATAGTAGTGGCGATGGAATATTTGTTGGCCTCCTTGTAATGTTCTAAAGAGTGGCTTAAGCCAAGCTTAAATAAGGACCAATATGCATGGGTTGAAAGTTAAGTAGTGCCTAGATTATGTTGAACCACATTCTCAACTCACTCAATGGCCAATCAAATAATGGATTTCTTTGGTATCAACTATCCATTTAATGAGCTATTTGTCACAACCCAAAAACCATTAAACGAGTTCCCAATTTACAAGAAGTTTGTTTAAGTATTGTATTATGCCTCTAGAGTGAAAGTCTTAGTTGAACACATAGCCTAATGATATAGTGAAACAAAAACTAGATGAGGAAACCCCTACCCACCTAGGAGATCCAAGAATTTTTCCAATTCCTTTTTTAACCCAATCGGAGACCTCGATCAAGTGTTTATTTAAGTTCTTGATGGAGGTCTTAATAGCTCGATTGAGCACTTAAAATTACCCAGATCTATGCTATAAAAACACTTTTTTCATGATCTCCATTGCCAAAAAGTGTTACCAAGCTTCATGGATTCACCCTCTAATATCATCTTTCCATCCTCTACCATGTCCCAAATGAAATGGCACTGAATATCAATATGATTTGTCTTTGCATGAAAGGTCAGGTTCTTAGTTAGAAAAATGGAATTGTTACTATCACATTGAACTGCAATGGATCTTTGACATAGTTCTACATCTAAACATAGTTTCATAATCCAAATGGTCTCTTTATAGGAATGACTAGCTACCATATACTCTCCTCGGAAACGAACAAAGATACCACATCTTGTTTCTTGCACACCTAACTTACTCCTCCACCAAACAATCAAAAAATGTATCCATTTGTAGATCTCCTTTTATCGACATTCCCATCCCAATAAAAACCCACATAACCTTGTATATCCAGTTTATATGGGTCCCTTGAAACATCATTATGATAGAAAATGGGATATTCATAAGTACCTAGAAAATAACTGAAGACCCTCTTCATTTCATCCCAATGTTCATGACCAAGGTTAGCTATGAATTGACTCAAGACTCCCATTGTTTGGGAAATGTTTGAACTAGTATAGACCATAGCACACATCAAACTCCAACTACACTAACACAAGGGGTAAAAACCATATCCTGCATCTCTATGGGTGTTATAGGACACTACTCAACTGAAAGCTTTGTTCCCACATAAATATGAACACTCAATGGTCTATAATATTCCATGCAAAAAAACTATAGCACAAAGTTTACATACTTTAGCTCAACCAAATATTTCTATTTTCTCTGTCTCTCTTAATCTCAATTCTTAAGATATATTTTGCAACCCCCAAGTCCTTCATATCAAATTGTTCTAAAAACTAATAATTCAAATCATGAATCACATATTTACTGTAACCAAAGAATAACATAACATCTACATATAAAGTGACAAAAAGGAAATGACCACCAACCTGTTTGTAATACATATAGCGATCTAATCTGGATATCATAAATCCCAATCCAACACAAAAGAATCAAACTTTTGGTACCATGTTCTGGGAGAACGTTTGGGACCATAAAAATACTTTTTTAATTTGAAAACTAATGTCTCTTTACCTTTTTCGACGCAGTGTTATGGCTATGTCATATAGATCTCCTCCTTCAAGTCAACATGTAGGAATTTTTTTTTCACATCCATCTATTCTATCTTCAAATCAAAATCTACTATTATGGATAACATGAACCTAATAGACATTAACTTAGAAACTACATAAAATATCTCACCAAAGTCTATCCCTTCAAACTGGGAATACCCTTTCACAACTAATAGATATCCTTTTACTTTTCCACACTACCATCTAAAGTGATCTTCTTTTTGAACACCCATTTATGTCCAATGAGTTTTCTTCCATTAGATAATGGTACCAAGTCCCATATATCATTCTTTCTGAGTGAAAACATCTCCTCATCCATGGCCAATCGCCAAGACTCCTTATCTTTCATCTTCATTGTCTCTTTCATGGTTCTAGGTTCATTGGTGTTAGCATATAAAACAAATATACATTTGAAATCAAATGGACTATAATTATACCTAAAGGGTTTCCTTCTTTTCCAAGTGGACTTCCTTAATTTTTAGGTGGATTTTCTTCCCGCTCTTCCAAACTCTCCGAACCCTCTTCCTCATTAGGTCCATCATGGACTTCTTATTCATTTTCTGGTTCAACTTTCTTAGTCTTGGGTGGT
>SNQJ01S0010104.1:92065-134014 GCA_010110895.2 Picea sitchensis | reverse complement strand
ACCATTCCTATAGCATGCATTATGTCTGGGCGAGATGTTGTGATGTACAACAGGCTTCCTATCATTGATCGATATGAGCTTTGATCAACATCAAGTGAATCATCATCCTTGCTTGGATTTAGCGTCTGAGATCTGTCCTCTATTTCAGCGCTCGGAATGCTTCTCGAGCCTTCGATCATTTTATCAATGTTGCGTTGCCTCCAATCATTCGATCTTTCTAGACTTATCTTCTATTTCCCTGTTGATCATCGCTGATGTACTCAAGCCTTCATCACTGCTGTACTTGCCATCAATGACAAGCATATGCTGCCTGTTAAACATTTTCCAACAACCTATGTGCAGAAGACCACCTGACCCACAAGTGCCCTCGGCTTGCAGAGGCCCAAAAGTTTGTGTCACAGCAACAACCTGTTGTGTTAACGAATCCATTCCAACATAGGAAAAACCTAACCCAAGACTCTACAAGCACGGAAGGGGGCAGCCAAGGACCCTCTCCATCTTCGAACAATCTTGCATCCGCGAATGTGTATATGATGAAAGGTTATTCTTTTATATCGACTAGAGAACATGAATACAGTAAGTCAAGCAACTCTGAGAAAGACAAAGAAGCTGAAATCCTATCTCTTCCTCTCGAGATCGAGAAGACTTTGGGCGAAACGATGACACGCATCCCAAAAGGTGTGTCCAAGAAAGCTTCTCACAACCCCAACGCAAGGGCTTCCCTAAACTATTCTTTGGTGGAGGATTTGTCTCAAACCCCTTGTGCGATGTCCACTTTGGAGGTCCTCCAAAGATGCCCTTCCCAGAGGAAATCTTTGTTAGCTGCTTTAGGATCTGCCAAGACTTGTAATCCGGGTACAATCATGCTGGATACAACTGACTTGAAACCTCATCTCCCTTGCAACGTATCATTTCAGATAGTAGTGGCTTACCCCACGAAAATTTTTACTCGAAACATTTTTCGCACGGTGGTTGATGAGGGCGCCTCGAAATGCGTCATGTCGTTGGCGTGTTGGAAGGCCATTGGCCAACCCGTTTTGTCTCCATCACCTACTCTTCTTACCTCTTTCAACGGTCATTCGTTCCAACCACATGGAATCATCCCCTTTTTCCCCGTGCAATTAGGAGGGACGACCATGTGCGTCGAGGTAGAAGTAGTCGACGCATCCCTCGACTACAATCTCTTGTTAGGTAGGATTTGAACCTATGCCATGCAAGCAGTGGTCGTTACATTTTTATGGGTCTTGTTGTTTCCACATGAGGGTCGGATCGTGACCGTTGATCAATTGTCCTTCTCCAGACCTGACCGTTCATTGGGGGCATCCACGGTCCCGATGATTGACAATCCCCAATCGGGCTTCGTCAATGTAGGGGTTGGTTTGTGCCCACATTTGATGGGTACTTTCGATTACCCACCTTCTCAAGGCGATGTCAAGTTCGTATCAAACCACCATAAGGTTGAGATTTTCCAAGTTTCGTCGTTACGCATGACTTACTTTAACGATCCGTGGATTCTTCCTTGCCCATCGACCACAATGGAAGGGACATGGCACCATGGTATGTCCATGCCCTTGTCTGTGGCAGAGGCAGTGTACTCTTTAGTCCAGCAAGCTTCAACCAACACTGATCCGACTCCTAACAAGAGTTAGATCCGATCCCAGAGCCTATTTGGGCTCAAGGTTCCCTTGTTGATACTGATTCGTTAGACTTAGTCTTTCCCTCAGACGAAGAAATCATTGAAGTAATGACTAATCTGGACAAACCCTGGGATGATATCCATCACAGATCATACTTCCTCCCAGAGTTAAGTAGAATTGAAGCAGGGGAATTCACCTTGACTATGACTGGAGATAGGTCTTGTCCTATCAATCCTTTGGCTACAAATGAGGTTTATGCCGAGCTTAATATGGTAGCTATCACTGAAACTGTACCGATTAATATATCTAGAAGCCATGGCCTTGTGAAGAATGTTTTCGTCGAAGCTGACTGTTCCCCCGAAGAGATTCAAATCTACACAGACTTATTTATAGAATTTTGTGACATTTTTTCCTGGTCTTACGAGGAAATGCTAGGCATTGATCCAAAAATAGTCGAACATGAAATCAAAACTTATACTGATGCGAAGCCAGTTCGACAGAAGCTTCGTCCAGTTAATCCCAGGAAAGCAACAACTATTAAGGTTGAAGTAGAGAAACTGCTCAAAGCAGGTTTTATCTATCCTGTCCATTTGACCCAATGGGTGTCAAATCCTATGCCAGTCAACAAGAAATAGGGCACGATTTGTGTATGTACGGATTTTAGTTATTTGAACAAAGCATGTCCAAAAGATAATTTTCCCACACCATTCATTGACCAGATAGTCGATGAATACGCCGATTGCAAGGCTTTTTCTTTCATGGATGGTTTTTCGGGATATAATCAGATACAGATCAAACCCGAAGACCATCACAAAACAACTTTCATCTTCCCATGGGGTACATTTTCCTATTGTAAGATGCCTTTTGGTCTCAAAAATGTTGGAGCTACCTTCCAGCGGGCCATGTATTTTGCTTTCCATGATCTCAAGCATATAGTCGAAGCCTACTTAGATGATTTAGCATCACTCCCTCGTAAGAGAGCTGATCATCCCACACACCTCTGACTTATCTTTGAGCGATTCCACTACTTCCAGATTCGCTTGAATCCCAACAAATGCAGTTTTTGCGTGATGTCAGGCCGTTTGTTAGGTTTCATAGTATCAACAACAAGGATCATGGTCGATCCTCTCAAGGTTGAGGCAATAGTTCAGTTGCCTCCTCCATGTACAATCCTTCAGCTTCAAAGTCTACAAGGAAAGGCAAACTTTTTGAGGCATTTCATTGCAAACTATGCTGAGATCACAAAGGGATTTATGCGCTTACTAAAGAAAGACGTTCATTTTCATTGGGATGATGCTGCTCAACGCTCCTTCAAAGCGTTGAAACATTCCCTCACAACTACCCCTCTGCTTTGGCCACCCAATTATAACAAAGATTTCTTATTATACTTGGCTACAGTAGAGTCAACCATCGACATGGTCTTAGTTCAGGAAGATGATTTTCTCTCAGAATATGTGATCTATTACCTGAGCCGAGGCCTCATTGGACCAGAACTCAATTATTCTCATATCAAAAAACTTGTGTTGGCAGCAGTCCATGTTGTCCAACGGTTCCATCATTATATTTTGTTTCGCAAGACCACCGTCATTGTTGTTGTGAATCTGTTTCAATACGTGTTGACACGACGGGTAATCAGCGGAAAGATCAGTATATGTATAGTCATCCTCCAGGAATTTGACTTAGATTTCGTTTTGGTGAAATCCAAAAAGTCCCTGGTCTTTGTGGAACTTATCTCGAAACTTCCAGTTGAGTTAGGTGATATTATGCCCGAAGAATTTCCTATTCAAGGAGATATGTTTTTGATAGCATCTTTGGACTCTTGGTATGGAGATATTCTAGTCTGTCTCCAGACTTTGAAATGCCCCGCCTCTGCTTCTTGTGATGAACGTTTCCGTATATGTCATCAAGCCAAGAACTATCTCATCCTTGAGGACACTCTCTATCGTCGAGGTGTAGATTGCATTCTTCATTGATGCCTCACTCATGAAGAAGTGAAAATCGTGCTTAACGATTTCCATACTGGAGCATGTGACAGTCATTTGTCTGGGTTGGCAACAACCCAAAAGATTTTACGAGCCGGTTACTTTTGTCCGACACTAATAAAATATTGTATCAAATTGGTCAAGAAGTGCCACCCATGTTAGATCTTCTCTTGGAAGATGAGGGCACATCCCTCTCCCATTTTTCTTGTCATCACAGTTGGTCCCTTCACCAAGTGGGGGATTGATTACACTACCTGAAACCCTCCTTCAGCAAGGGGGCACCATTATATCATTGCAGTTGCATACTACTTCACGAAGTGGGTCGAAGCTATGCCAACGTTTAAATATGATGGAGAGACTACAACTCTCTTTTTGTTCAACCAGATAATCACAAGGTTCAACGTCTCGAGAGATATTGTCACTGACCATGGAAGTCACTTTCAGAACCAAATGATGACCGAATTAACATCAAAGCTTGGGTTGCGGCAAGAAAATTCGTCACCCTACTACCCCCAAGCGAATGGTCAGGTGGAAGCTGTAAATAAATCTCTTAATACCATCCTATAGTGAACGATCAATTCAGCCAAGTCAAATTGGAATTTGATGTTATACCCGGCATTATGGGCTTACCGAATGTCTGTTAAGACTACAACTGGTTTCTCACCTTTTCAACTTGTTTACAGGATGGAAGCAGTCTTACCTATAGAATGTCAGATCCCGTCCCTAAAATTGGTAGTACAGTTACTACCAGACACTTCTCCACTTAAAGAGTGGTTATTATACCTTGAGCGGCTTAATGAGTAGCGTCGTGATGCGGTCCTAGCAGCTTAATGAGAAGCGTCGTGATGTGTCCCTAGCTGCTTAATGAGCTAGTGTCATGATGCGGCCCTAGCCAACAAGGCTCACAAACAAAAATTTAAGTGTCAGTATGATCGGTCCGTTCGTCCTCAGATTTTCTCTGAAGGTGACCTTGTCCTGGTCTATGACCAGGATAAGGACTCCCTGGGGGCAGGCAAATTCAAACCCATATGGTTCAGACCTTTCATCATAAAAGAGATTCTAAAAAAGGGTGCTTATTGTGTGGTAGAATTTCAGGGAAATGCTTTGGCAGAGCCTAGAAATGGGCTCTACCTCAAGAAGTATTAGTCATAGGTAGGTCACTTTGGGTAAGTTTTTGTAACATATGTATAGTCTTTGTACTATTACTTTCTGGTTTCTTTTGGTTTTATGGACGTGTCGTTTTTGATGTTATATTTTGTCACTGTGGAAGATGTCAAGTGAATCAAAGGTGTTCATTGGGTACGCAGACAATGCTAGCTAGCACCCTTGGAGGCTTGCCTTCGCAGCTTGGGTAATTTTTACACCTCAGGGCTAGTTATTATCCTCAGGAGGTATATGTTTAGGTGACACCACAAACAATGTCGCCAAATACAACACAGTTATTGGGTTGCTTCATGACGTTATATCATTTGGTATCTCTCACCTTCAGGTCTATTTAGATGCTCAGTTGGTTGTGTCTCAGTTAAATAGAGTCTATCATGTTCATGATCCTACTTTACATCGACGATTCCTTAGGGCACGTCTCTTAGAACGAAGCTTTGATTATATTACATATTTTCATGTTCCTAGGAGATTAAATCAAGTCACGGATACTCTAGCTAATCAAATCTTAGATTGACATCTTGCACACATATAAGAAAGACATACACATGCACATGTAAATACATTTTTAAAGGAAAAAATAATCCATAAGACATAAAAAGACATAAAAATCCATATATAATATCAAAATCATCAGAATACATAGGTGGGCGCATGCACCTCAAAAATACGACCAGTAACGAATCATGGGGCTTATTCCCTCAAAACATGTATACAAGTAGTGCCCTCGGCACGTGAAAAGTCCAGCCTAACTAAGGACAGGGCATGTGGGCCCTGTTGTAATAATCAACGACATTTTCCAAATGCCGAAAAATCCGGACCCATGCCTATGGCGCCCCCACTACGTGAGGCTGCTTAGATGGTGGCAGATCCTCAATATTTTCCATGGGGACTATGTGAGTGAGTGAGGTAAAATTTCGCTCTACTCGTCTCAGAACCCTCTCAGCCTCACCGGATGGAAGCTCTCCTGCTACTGCTGGTCCCCCTGCAACGGTGGGTGCAGCCCCTGGCCGAGGACATCGTCTGTTCCTTGCATAATCTGTTGGTTGCATTGGCCCCACATCTACACATAATAGACAAATATTTGTCAAATGCTCTGGTATATAAAAAAATGATATCTAAAAAAAAACGACATAAAAATTACATATGTTTAACAAAAAAAAGAAACAAACGATGAAAACTTACCCATCTCTCCTCGCTCCTCGCCGGGAGGTACCGGTATCTCAGGGTCTCTCGAGAAGTCAATCCCAGCATAAGGGTAATCCTCTATGACTGGGATCTATCATGACAACCAAGAAAAAAAGTTGTCATCAAAGGAATCATTGGTCCTTCCACCCCCCTGTTGTGGCAACAACACTTCCCATTTGCATATCGCGGGAAGAGAGGCCTGATGCCCCCGTACCACCTCTCGAGGGTTGAAACTGGGCACTCTTTCAAAGAAGAAAGAGAAAATAATGGTTCCAAACCCGAAGTTCCTCTGAGTCCGCAACCGACAGTCTATCAGCTGCCTCTTCATACAGTCCAATAATGTCGTGCTCCAATAAAAAATATGTGCATTTAAGAACTGAACTGCACAGTTCATCTATGCACGAGAATCCTGATGCAAAGCGGCATACCCTGTAATCTACCCGATGAGCAACACTATCGCCTGCAGTGCTAAGTATGAGATCTTTCTTATCGGCACTTGCAAGCTCGTCCTATCTATACCCGCCTCACAATGGAGTCCAATCAACTCCGATATGTTATGAGGCCCAGAGGGAAACGTATGAAAGCTGACTGGTTCCCCGTGTCGGGAGAGGCCAGTCAAAAAGTGTATGTCTTCTGTCGTTGGCACCAACGACTGCCCCTCTAGCATAAAGACCTCTGCGTCGGGATGCCAATAATCAACCAAAGCATTCAGTAGCCTAGGTTGTGCTTGCATGAAAGGACATACGAAGAATTTTAGCAACCCACATTGCATCAAGGCAACAACAACATTGGGGTCCTCCCCAACCAATGCACTAATATCCTCATGCTCTCTTTCCCTCCAGTGAACATACATCTTACAAAAACCAAGTTCAAGAGGCTTAACCCTTGCTCTTTTAAATTTTTTTCCGTTAAATGAAGGGTCCACGCGGGCTGTAATGTTGACAGTCGCGTGTACACACGTGCAGTTTTTCCTCTACCCAAGTGTACACGCGGGCTGTCATAAGACAACCCGCGTGAACTTAGGGCCAAATTTTTAAAGGTCGACGCCCCTCCAAAAAATAAAATTAAATGCATAAAGAAAGATTTAGATTGCAAGAGGAGAGAGTTTATACGTACTTGGTCCAAGCAGATGGTTGTTAAATCCATCGAGGCTCTCAGAATCAATTCTTTTCACAAAGGGGCAGTTTTGTCTTTTAGTCAATTTCTGAATTAACAATGGTGATAATGAGCTGACAGCTTCTATTTATAGAGGTTTTTGGCCCTTTTTGTCAATTTTCGAACCCTTTTGTCATTTTTTCTAAACTGAAAATCATTTAAGATGGTTCGGGAATTTTCTTTGGATGGTCACGGGAAGTATTTCTTTGGGTATTGTGATTTGTTTTTGAGATTTGGCCGTTTTGACGGTCCTTTGGTAAAAAGTCGTTTTTTCCAACTCGTTGCATTTAAGTCAGGATTACACCTCCACTTTCTGCATCTCGTTGTCTTTTCCGCTTTTCCATAGGATCGATCCCATCGAATTGCGACACAGAACAATTGTTGTTTCTTTAGAAGTGTCATAATTTGGTGGTAGATCTTACCGTAACATGGATGCCCTAGGTAGATCTTGGTTGCATTATGGTGTCCATGCTGTCACTAACAAATATAGGCTCGGAAGTCCCTTTTAGCTTTTCCTGATTACGAGTTTGAGCCTCATTTGCATGATTCCTTATCACTCTTGACCTCACCCTCGGGACTCCCAAAACATTATGGGTCTTCTTTTAATCCCTTTCAATACCCTCTAAACATGAAAAGATTGTTGAGCGATCTTGTGGCCTTTCACGATCGCTAAACTGGAATTTGAAGTCATGTCTATCTAGCGATAGTTTACCCATTTTTCGGTGTGGATGGTCAACTATACGAACAAAGGTATACTCTAGGAGCCTCAGTTCTATAGAAGAGTACTCTCAGGTATAATTTTAACCCTTTTTTGGGCCTGAGGGGCTAAATTTACGAAAACGAAACCCCCACAGAGTCCATAGTTAAGCTCTTTTCAGACTCCCTAAAATTTAAAAGATCGTCGAGTGACCTTATTCTTTCACATTCGTTAAAATGGTCCAGAAGAACATTCTTGACGGAGTCCATAGTTAATCTTTTTTCAGACTCCTTAAAAATGAAAAAATGGCCGAGTGATCTTGTCTTTATCACACTCGTTAAAATGGTTTTGAATAGATGTCTTGTCGGTGCTAGTTTACCCCTTTTTTGAACCGGCTAGACTAACTCCGAAAAAGGTACCCCATCAAAGTCTCCTTTTACGTTTTTTCAAACTCTCTAAATATGATAAACTGTCGAACTTACCTTCTCCAGGCTCGTTAAAATTGCATCGAAGGACGTTACCATTGTGTGTTTTATTAATCGCATTTGCATACCTACGTCTTTGGCCTAATGACTAATTCATGTTTCTCTCAATTGAACCATCTGAAGCATGCCTTATATGCAAGCCCTGTAGCACTTTGCCTTTGCGTCTTGACACCTTTGGCGTCGGAAGGAATTTTTCCGAATGTCCTTTCTCTAAACATCAGTCTTGTCCTTGCGCCTAGAACTAGTATGTTTGCGACACTCGTTCCTCCTTTGTAATGTAGCATTCTTTTATTCTTTTTCAAGCTTTCCAAAATTATTGAAAAAGACAAAAAAGTCAAATATACCCCAAAAAAGAGGAAGGGAAAAGTTTTTCTTTTTATTAGCAACACAATGAGTCGCCCTTGGACAAAGCACATCCTCCCATTTGTTCTTCAAGCTATGGTATTTAATATGACCTTAGGAAGCTGTTCTCGCTACATAGAGTTGTGTCCTCCTCCGTTTGGTTATTATTCCAAAAATATGGAGAGTTTGCGCTGCCTCCTGCATCGTGAACTTATGTCAATGCCATGCTGCCTGAGTCTCATCATTTGTCATGATATTGTCCAAGGGAAGTTTTTACCAAGCCTGAATCGGCCTCTCTGCAGTTTGTCTCTTGCCCTCATGCTCGACCATCCCGAAAGTCCAATCAAGTCTTTGTTTGAAATCAATGAAGCCTTCAGTCTGATTATCAATATTCTCTAGTCCATGACCGACGAGCCGTCAAAGACCTCTAAGTAGTGAAGTCGTACACTCATATTACACTCCTACCCGAGTTTTGAACATTTTGAAGCTGTTGCTCGAGCTCTGAAGACCTCATCTCCATCCATCAGGCCTTATCATCTTCTGGAAGATGGATACTATACATGTATATCTATTTGATTTTGAGATGTAGATCCACTGTGTATTGCTCGCGCCTACACTTTATATAGTTATATGACATGGATATACAGTGTATTTGATTGGTATCCATGATTTTATTTCATCCTGAGCATGGGTATGCCCACCTCGGTGAGACAATTTTTTTTTTGCAGATGGCGCCTCTCAAATTCTGGTCCCTAGGCTCACCGGTTTGGTTCGTTGAGAAAGTTTGATAATGTATTTTGGCCATTAGATGCTCTTCTAACCTCACACATTAGGGGGCATCTTTTATAACCCTAATTTTCACCAGACATACTTACCTGGCATCAGTCCATCTCAGACTCCTTCTTTGCCAAAACACTACTAAACAACTCTTCTTAAAAACCCCCTTTATAAAGTCCCACACACCCTGCTCCATTACTGCACACGTGTACACGCTAGTTGCCCCAATACAACCTGCGTGTACCTACAAAAGAAAAATAAAAGGAAAGTTGTTGACGAAACACGCAACTTTGGGCAAGTTAACTAAACCTTTCGACCATGCATGGCCGGTCATTCGACCAAATACCTAGCTCCTTCTAGCCTATAAAAGAAGGGGTAGGGGTCCCATTTGCGAGGAGGAAAATCATAGTAAAGAAACTATACCCAATTGAGCATTTCCCTTGTCCCAACCTTTAGCCATCCTTGTGCAAAGAGAAGTATAGAGAAAAGCAGTTGGAGGACAGTTGAAGAGGAGCCCAGGACCAATTTTGAGGAGCAGTGCCGACCACATATTGCAAGTTTACTCTTTTGAATATTAATACAAAAAGGAATACTTTTCTCGTCCCGCAATATCATGTGTTCAAGTTGAATGTTTATTTTATGATATTGTCACAACTAACCCAACAATTAGTATATGAAATGCATGTTCGCAGCTTTTTGTTTCTGCATGTGTGAATGCAGGTCAGCTTTGGGAGGAGGCTTGCAATCCAAGAGAGAGTGAAAGAAAATGGATTGACATCAAACGAAGGACTTAAGGTAGAGTTACTGAATCTCATTTACACCTTTGCATTGTATGAATGTGGGGTTTTGTGTTGGAAGAATAGGAAAGAGTAGAGTCCTTTGAAATGGTCATTCTTTGCATGCATGATTAGAGCCCTTAAATGTTAATTCCATAGGAGGGATTCCCACCCACAACACCCATGTAGGATCAAAGCCAAAGGCAAGGAGGTTTGATCTCAAATAGCTCCAACTTAACTTATCAAAGGATATAGAGAGATCCAGTTTTAGGAGCATACCTTGATTTTTTGTTGAGTGTAGAGAGTGAATGATTTTGTAGGCCAGGATGATGTTATCAAGGATTTTTCTGCCTTCCACATAACCATATTGTTCCAAAGAGATAATGAACAAAAGGATAGGTTTGAGACAAGTTGCGATGATTTTCGTTAGGAGTTTGTAGATGACGTTACAAAGGGAAATAGGCTTGAAGTGCGAGGGGGAGGTGTTGTTGTTTTCCTTGGTTATGAGGGTGAAAACGGTTACATTGAGGGCTTGAAGAACCTGCCTAGAGCATCTGGAGTCTTCAATGATTTCCCAAACATCTTCTCGAATGATGCTACAACAGTAGTGAAAAAAGTCTGAGGTGAAACCATCCGGTCCTGGAGCTTTGCCCAGTGGGGTATTCCTAAGAGATTGGTCAACCTCCTCCTGAGTGATCGGTCCCATGAGTGCCTCATTCTTCTCTTTGGTGACCTCCTTGGGGATGTTTTTGAGAATTTCATCAATGGCTTGCTTTTTGTTGATCGGGGGTTCCGCTAGAAGATTTTTGTAGTAGGAAAGCAACTCTTTTTCTATGTCTGCGTGTTGTTGAATTTTGGTTCCTTATTCTGAGACTAGATGGGTGATATGGTTGGAGTGCCAACGTTGAACCATGGAGTTGTGTAATAATTTGGTGTTTTTTCTTCCTATTTTATCCATTGGATGCAAGATTTTTGTTTCCATAGAATCTCTTCCTGCATCCTTCTTTCTGCGATTTGGTTGCTTAGTAGACGCTCCTGTGCCTTTAGGGATTCCATCAATGCTTGAGATCGAACCTGCTGTTGAAGAGTTTTCATTTGTTGGTTAATACTTACCTACGCTTGCAATATGTTTTCAAAGGTGGACTTGTTCCAAGATTTGAGTTGAATCTTGAGGTTTTTGAGCCTCTGTTGAAATCTGTACATCGGGGTTCCTGTTTGAGTGGTCACCTCTTCCCACCATTGATGAATGTTTGCTTGGAAGTCTGGGTGTATTAACCAAAAATTTTCAAAGAAGAATGGTTTTCTTCCTGGGGTGATTGCTAACTCAACCTTAGGTCTCATCCTTTTTCCATAATGTGCCTTAAATGAATCCATCCACCTCCATTAACTTATAAAACCAATCATTAAATGAATACAAGAGGTTGGTGGGGAAGTCTTCTCATGTCATTATGGAAGCATGGGTTGAGTAAAATAATCATTGGGAAGTGTAAGAGCGCTAAATTCCTCCCATTAGAAGTAATGTTAGGAATCATTCCCTTCAATTTTCCCATGCTCATTCGCTCATTTTATCTAAGAATTTACTCTAGTATTGTCACATTCATGCTCGACATTGCTCAGGTTGTGTTATCAATTGTTATCCATAACGAATATGGAAATTGACCAAAAATCGACACTACAATTAGGAAATGATAAACCTTGGATGAAATATATACAATTGTAGGTGAGCATGGAGGTTTAACAAGTTAGGAATCCATCACGAACAATGTGTGTGTTTCTCTTTATATGTTTGAGAGATAAGTAGTCAATTATAGACAACTTCTAGGAAGCATATAGGAGATTGAGCTCTTTCTACTCACACTAAGAAGCATTGGAGGAAAGAATATCCCTTTAGGACTGTGTAGCAAAGAAAGGGAATATTTGTATTGTGTTGTGTGGGTTTGTGGAAAATAGTGTTATGTCTATTTGATGGATAGATAAGATACCTAAAGTTCTCTATGTTGAGTAGATTGGATGAGCACAAAAACAAATGGGTTTGATTGAGTGATGTAAAATCCTCCAGGTGGGTTCCTTCACCATAGTGGCCTCATAGGCTAGCTTGGGGAGGTATCTAAATTAGATACCTATATTTGGGTGGAAAATTGCTCAGTCATACCTAGTTTCTTGGACCAATTGTTGTTAAAAGTAAGTGCACTATCATTGCATTGTTTATGAATATGAAATTAATGCTTTTATATTATGGAAATATGTATTTTTCAATCTATGTGTGATTATGCTTGAATTTGGGCATGGGAATTTAGTTTACATAATTTTTTGTTAATCTATGGGTGTTTATTTCCATTTTGTTTTAATTATCAAACCTATGCATGCACTTTATTTAATTGTGTTCCTCCTTGGAAAAATTATTTAGTCTTTATTGTGGGGATATGGCCTCCAAGTTTTAGAATTTGAAAGTCTTATTTCATGGTTAGTCATCTCATAAGATGTCGAAGCTACTCTATTTTCTAAGCATGTGCCTAGGTTATGGAAAAAAGTGAAAATAGTTTATCTTCTAAGTGTGTGCTCGGGTAAGAGGACGAAACTCATTAGCCTCTTGATTGGGAAAAATATATTGGGGTTCATTTTCTATGAAAATAGGGTTTTGAGCTCAACAATACTATATTTGTGTTAGTCTTTGACTCCCTATACAAACATTAAGTCCTACACCACATTTTTGTATTTCACATTATAGGATATAGTTTTTATCCTAAGTATGTACTAGATCATATTTTGCCTCCTCCTAGCCTTATCTCCTGATAAGGTGTCGACATGAGAGAAAATATAGTTGATGAGGTGGTTTCATTCATGTACAATAAAGGAGTATCATTGAAATGAATATTGTAAAATAAGAATATAGATTAAATCCTTTTCCACCAATTTCTTGTGTTTTGTCTTGTGTCTTATTTATTAACATTGTATCAAATCTCTTATGGTATTAAGGGCATAATAACACCATGGTGGTTTTTTCAGGAAATGAAAGACACTTACACACTAATCATAGTAGATGAGAAGAAGAATTTAATCAAGAATGTAAATGAAACAAGTAATCACATAGTACATCGAGATTTTACCTTGGAACCCTTAACCGAGAGAAACCAACGTTCCTTTGAGTTTTTTCCTCTCTTTTTTTCTTATTCAATATGAATAAAAGGTTACATTCCTAACCTTGGTCCACACCTAAGACACAATCGCCATCATACCCTCTTTACTTCACAAGAAAAACCCTATAGCCAAATCGGATTACATATGCATGACCAACAACCTACAATTTACCATGCATTAGCATTACAACATTTTTCATTCTCGCATTTGCCTTTACAGCCTTCCAACATGCCTCTTTATAAGTTTTACAATAGGAAAAATACTAAATATTGGCACCCAAAAAACGATTACAGATCCATGCATATTATTGGCTACAAATCCCGCAAGTCTCAAGATTATATTAGAGTCGACTTACAAGTTGGGTTACCACTCAACTACCAGTCGACGTTCGTTCAGTCTCTAGTTAGTCGTCTCACACTCACACTTCGACCTCTTGTCGGTTGACTTTGTCATCGATACCTTCAACTTTGACTTTGCTCGGTCGACTCCCTCGACCTTCGACTTATTGTCGATTCACCTCGACCTTCGATCATCAGTCGATTTGCCTTGACTCGAATTTCACCACATAGAATATAACAGCCCAACATTCTCCCACTTTCTGTCTTATTTTCTTTAACAAGAGATCCCTGAACTTTCATTCAAAAAATTAGGGTAGCAATTCCCATTGACTCTCTGAACTAAGAGAACTTTAGAACACTCATAGACTTGGTCAACGAGTCTGCTATGTTTTCCAACATGTCTATTTTCTCTAGTAGCACCTTGTTTCTTTCCACCATATCTCTCACGAAATGGTATTGTACATCAATGTGATTAGTCTTTGAATGATAAGAAGGGTTCTTTGCCAGAAATATTGTGCTTTGACTATCACAAATCACCTTCATAGCTTTCTGCTCAAACCCAATTCCTGAACACAACCTTTGAAGCCATACTTCTTCTTTGCTTCCATGAGTGGTCACCATGTATTCAATTTCTATTGTTTATAAGGCTACAACCACCTCTCGCTTACTCATCCAACTTATTGCACCACCAAACATCTTGAAGACATATCTACTAGTCAACATCCATTGATCCAGATCTCCATCCTAGTCAGCATCGACAAAGTCATGTACATTTAATTTACCACTATCACCTCCAAGTTTTCCTTGGTAGCATATAGCATATTCCTTTGTGCCACACAAATACCTGAATAATTTCTTGATAGTTGTCTAGTGTTCCTTCCTAGGTGTCGACATGTACCTTCTCAACACTCCTAGTGCATGGGAAATGTCTCATCGAGTGAAGACCATCACATACAATAGAATACCAAAAAAACTTTCATAGTGTACATGTGCCATGTCGTCTATTTATTCTTGTGTCTTTGGACAATGTTCAACATAAATATTTCCTCCCAAAGGAATTGGCACCTTCACCAGTTTTCAATCCTTCACATTGAACTGTTTCAAAATTGTTTCAATATAATCCATCTGGTTCAAAACCGCCTTGGGGGATATTTCTTAGATAGATAAAAGTACTTGTGGTTAAAATATCAGCTTCTGGGGCTTTATTATTTCACATATATAGCCTGTGGAAGATAGGGTTCCTCATTCATCCTGAATTCAGTCATCGCATAATTTTCGTTATAAATTTTTTTCTTTCATTCTTCGGACCGTGAAAATCAGAGGATATTCATAGGAATTATCAAGGTATACGTGGTAAAAGTTTCAGCTTCTAGGGAATCCTAAGTTTGGAGATACACCCTGTGTAAGATAAAGTAGTTGACTAGTCCTATTAACTAGTCTCAAACAATTGTTCCAGGTAAAAAAATGATATCTTCTTCAGTGAGTATCCAAATTAAGTGAGACCCATTGCATTGGACAGTGGATGGTCTTAGCATTTATGGTGAAAGTTTTAGAATACAATATTATATATTGTGCTCTTGGAATGCTTTACAAGTACGCTCTCCTTGAAAGGCCAAAACTCAGCAAGACGTGGGGAAGTCACCATAACTTCCACTTGGCACATCCAATTTTGATCAGACATGTGGAATTGCATAGAGAACATATCATGGAGAAATCTACTTCAAAAAGTTGGATGTCCATTCAGGGTATCATCATATTAGAATGAAGGAAGAAGATATCCCAAAAGCAACATTCCAGACTCATGAAGACCATTATGAATTTTTGGTCATGCCTTTTGGCCTTACAAATGCACCTTCCACATTCCAAGGGTTGATGAATTCTATTTTCAAACCCTTCCTTCGAAAATTTGTGTTAGTATTTTTTGATGATATACTAATCTATAGCAAGTCTTGGGAGGATCATGTTTGACATGTTGACATGGTGCTACAACTACTAAAGGAGAAAAAGCTATATGACAAACCATCCAAATGTTTCTTTTGGGTGAAGGAGGTAGAGTATTTGGATGATATTGTATCTCATGATGGTGTCAAGGTGGACCCTAACAATATTAAGGCCATGATGGACTGGTCGATTCCAAAAACATTGAAGAATCTTAGAGTATTTTTGGGTTTAACAGGTTACTAACACAAGTTTGTTCGAAACTATGGAAGAATAGAAACACATTTAATGACATTAACTAAGAAGGATGCATTTTCATGGACTCCATAGGCAACTCAATATTTTTAACAACTTAAATATTCGATGTGCAAAGTTCCTTTCTTAACCACACTAGACTTCACAAAAATATTTATTGTGGAATATGATGCCTCAAGAAATGACATTGGTGTTGTTCTAATGCAAGAAGGAAATCCCCTTGATTTTTAAAGTTGGCCACTCAAGGTAAACGACTTACAAAAACCCATTTATGAGAAGGAAATGATGGAAATACTACATGCATTGAAGAAATGGTGCCCTTACCTGATAGGTAGGCACTTCAAGTTCAAAACAAATCATGATAGTATTAAATACTTCTTGGAAGAGATACTATCTTCAGAAGAACAACAAAAATGGGTGACCAAGATTTTGGGTTATGATTTCAAAATAATCTACAAAAAACGGAAGAAAAATGTTGTGGCAGATTCACTCTCAAGGAAGGATGAAGATGTTGTGGCATTTCTATGTGCTATCTCGATCATCCAACCTAATTGGATAACATAAGAAAGGGATGAATGGAAGAATGATGAAAAAGTGTGGACTCTCATTCAAAGGATGTAGCATGATTCCAGTGCATCAGATACATTTACATGGAAAAATGATTCACTATGGTACAAATATTGCTTATATTTATTTAAGAATTCCCACCTAAGACAAAAGGTAATTTTGTAATTGCACACCTCTCCAGTAGGAGGTCACTCGAAATGTTTTAAATCCTATAATAGGGTCAAGAAGGAATGTTTTTGGGATGGCCTTAAAACTGATGTTCAAAGGTTTGTGGAAGAAATCTTTGTTTTCCAAAAAAATAAGGTGCAAACAATTAAGACCCCAGGTCTTTTACAACCAGCGATCCCAAGTCAGCGTTGGGAGGAGGTTTCCATGGATTTCATCATAGGGTTACCAAAGTTTGAAGGAACGAGTGTCATGATGATGATTGTTGATAGCCTGACCAATTACACACACTTTTGTGCACTCTCTCATCCTTTCAAATCTAGTACAGTTTCCACTGCATTCATGGAGACAATTCAAAAGCTACATGGAATCTCGAATATTATTGTAATTGACAGAGATCCCATCTTCATTGGAAATTTTTGGACAAAATTATTTTCTTGTTTGGGTACTCAATTGGCTCATATCTCATCTTATCATCCTCAATATGATGGACAAACTGAGATAGTCAACAAATGTCTAGAATACTACCTTATTTTCTTTGTCTTTGATAAACAAACACAATGGTTCAAGTGGTTACCCTTGGACGAATGGTGGTATACCACTTCTTTTCATACTGCAACAAAAATGGAACCATTTATGGCGCTCTATGGATATCACCCATCGTCCATCACTTCTTCTGTAAAATAAAAAGTTCAGGTTCAAGAAATGTATTATCACATAGAGTATCAATTATAAGTTCTCCAACTCGTAAAGTACAACCTTACCATGGCACAAAATCGCATGAAACAACAAGAAGATCAACATCGTAGTGAAATAAGTTTTGAAGTAGAGGATTGGGTATTTTTAAGACTACAACCATACAAACATATGTCCCTCAAGCAAGCTAAGAAGGATAATAAATTATCACCAAAGTACTGTGGCCCTTATAAGGTGTTTCAAAATATTAGTACTATGACATACAAATTGGAGTTGCCTGCACCTTTACACGTACACTCATTTTTCCATGTTTCATGCTTAAAGAAGGTTATAGGTGACAAGACCCCAGTTCAAACTATATTTCCAGAACTTGACGAGGAAGGAAAAATCATATTGGAGCATGAAGCTATCACTAACACAAGAATTCTCCAACTAAGGAATAGATCCATTTCAGATTATCTCATTAAGTGGAAGAAACTACCAGCTGAAGATTCCACTTGGGAAGATGAGTCTTTTATACAAAAGCATCCATAATTACTTAAGCATTGTGGAAAACACTTGTATGAAGGGGAAGGGCATGTTAAGCCCTAAATAGTGGAACATTACCCCTTAATTGGGGCATATTACATTAGCATTGTTATTTTATTCATGTCGTCTTGGGTACATTAGTTGTAATTGAATTCATATGATGTATAAGGAGGTCCCCCCTCGAAGAGGATTATTATCTGAACTTCTCTCTTTGTCAGTGTGTTGAGTACTTATTCTAAGTTTTTTATGCTATTTTTATAATTGGTTCCTAACATGGAGATGCATGGAGTTCACATATCATAGTTTATTTAGAATTGGAGTTATTAATGAAATATATATTCCCTTTATAATGCATCTCATCATTGTGTCAAGTTGTTGTATTAGGTTGGAAATCTTCGGATCTATGAACCATCAACTATGGAATTCACTCGCCTATTTAGCTACAATGGAGACTGAAAAGAGGGTTCTTCCTCTTCATATTTTCTAGAGAGAGTATCAACTACCACATTCTCCTTTTCCTTCTTATACATGATTTCATAGTTATATCTGTTTCGGATTATGTTGAGAACAAAATTAGATACAAATGAAAATATAGGAGAGAACACAGAAATACAGTGAAACTCAACTTATATTAATGAATAAAATAGAAAAATATCGTAGAAAACAAACTGTCTAGAATGGTCGTAGCTTATATATTAAGAGAAAGAGATGTCTGCTACACTCATTTGCATATAGTAATTACATCACACTCCATTGCATGCATAAAGGAACTCCTTTACCTAAATTATATATGAGAGAGTGAGAGGAGAATAATTCCCATGATGAATATGTGATAAATTGGTCTAAGTTTACAAAATGCCATAGCCATGTAAAACACTAGGACTTCCTGGGTCATCATCTATCACAGTACTACTCTATCCCAAGCATTCTTAAATGTGGAGTTGTAATGGGATCTAGTTCATTAACAATATGTTGTAGGAATGTACATAATACCACTAGGGAATCATTACATTATGTTTGTAATTAAAAAAATGGAGATGGTGTTACATTACATTCCCTGTCAAAATGGTGAATATCATGGTTTTTAAAAACCACATGTTCAAAAAATTTGATTCAGTAGAAAATGTGGATGGCCACTGAGATCCACCTGGATCATTCCTCACCCCTTACGAAGAAATAGTCCCCAATGCTTTAAGTTCCCTTAGGAGGTGGGGATTTTTTGTTGAATTTGAACCTTGGTGAACTCCTTGCACTACTTAAGTAGTTGTCCTTCTTGTACTTGGTATTAGCCTATTAAAGGATGTCATGAACTCATTGTTGGAGGTATTGGATCTGTTCAACAAATATGGCTACATGATATTCCTCTGTTTGAGTGTGGGAGGAATTTGTCAGTGAAGATGCAATAGGAAGATCTATATCAATGGGGGCTAATGGTTGGAACCCCAAGCACACCTAAAATGGGCCATGGCCAATAGAGTTATGCTGAACATATGGAATACTTTCATTCTCTGTAAGGGAGATTCTATAAATAGGACCATTGGGTAAGGGAGTAGCGAGAACCAAGTCAATGGAATGCATGAAGTAGTAGTATAGAGTCAACCCTGTAGGTTAAGAAAAAATAGCTGCATGCCCCTCTATAATATTGTTAACTTGCTTCTATTGGATAGAAAGGTCTTGGGTCGAGACTGTAGTGGTTGCAGTGACCTTTTGTTCACCTTCTGAATGGATTGTGAAGAGGTAAAAGAAAAAAATGAGATTTTAATTTCTGGCACTGTTTTTTCAATATAATGAAGTGGAAGTAGTCAGAGATACCTCTAGTACCCTGTAGAGATGACCTCCTAGAGTAATAATTACACTGTGGGGTCGAGAATCATAGATAGTGTGATGTTTCAAAATATATGGTTTTCCTAAAAGAACATCACAAACTTCAAGTGGGGAAACATCACAGAGTACCTCATCCTTGAAGGGATTGATTTCGTAGGACATATGACACTTCTAGAAAATGCAGATGTCTCGTCCCCGTCTCAACCATAATGTGGTGTAGGATTGGGGGTGTGGCATCATTGGAAGCTTAAATATCTTGAAAACCTCGTCTAATTTGAGGTTCTTCTGACTACCTTTGTAAAAAAATGAAATGCAGTGGGGTCCCCTTTAGCCACATTTGTGAGTGAAAAAGGAACTCCCCCTCCTCAAGCTCCTTTGGTTCTTCTGGTTGTATTGTTTTCACTGTGATGGTAGTAGTGGGTTTTGTATCGATGATTTGCATCCCTTTATTTTGTTCTAAATCAAAGTTTGACTCAAGTTATGATTAATTTTTTTTTATCTCGACAACCGATGATTGTTTCAAGCGATATTCATCGGTGTTTTGCCAAGGGATTTTATGGAACTCACACCACTTTCTGGTGTATTTCTTAGGCTTCTCATTACCCTTACTTTATTATGGATTGGAATGGATCTCTTGAGTTTGGCCTTCTGTCCTTCATTCTGTGAGTTAGAGCTTCCTTTTCCATGCTTGTGTTGTGGTGTATTTGCATACTCAAACTCCCACTTACTCTTTTATTTGAATTTTTTCTTTCTTTTGACAACATATCAATAAGTATCTCCCAATGAGGAGATGTAAAATAAATCGATCTTGGATGTACCTATGCAGACAACTACAGTACTTCAAAACCAAGTCTCGGAGTCTTTGGTACCCAAATTTCAACGCAAGGTATGAAATATGTTATTGTACTATGGAACCGTCTAGTCCCTTTTATGATGCAGATTCATCCATATCATGTATTGTTATAGGAAAATTCCCTTGTGGACAGGTGAATATCCCCTTGTATTCTAGACCCCTAATACCAAGACAAAAATATACAAATGAACACTAACATCCCTTTGAGATTTGTTTAACTAGAAAAAGAGAGAAGTAGAAAAATGTGATCGTACCTATTTTCAGTGTTTGTCCTCACTTCTCCAATTTGAGCTTGATATCCAAACTGTTTCAAATGGCTTGATACCTGAAAAACCACAGAAAACAAAAAGAGACAAGGAAACTCATACTCTACCATGTTAGATTAAAAAAATTCATCTATAATAGACAAGCATATGTAAAGTACACAAACTAGAAGGGAATAGGTCAAGTATATTGATGAGAACTTGAAAGAGACACTTACAATCATGGACGGTGTTGCATAATCTTCCCCAAATTCTTCTCGTCCAAGCCCTTTCTTGAAATATCCACGATTATAATAACAATAATTTTCATGATTATTTTCCTCCTTATTCACCATGAGAATGCTTTCATTTATAGGATTTGAGAGGCTCAACCATCTTGGTTATATTTTGGATTAGTTGAGGATATGAATCCATCAGTTGTGGGATATCCCTTAGATGCAACCTAAAGGTTAGATTCGATCCAAACCAACTCAAATCATATCTAGCTATCCTTAGAGAAAAGGGGGATTTCTTCCCATGGTTTTCTCAACCAATCTATGCTCCTTTACAAAAAGAAAAAGAGTGCTACAACGCCACCTGCTAGATAGACAAAGAGTGTTAGTGCTCCCTACATATGAGTAGGGGAGCGTTGATATTCCAAACATTTTGTCAAGATGACCAATTCTCATAGAAAAACACTGTGTTTCATCTTTCAAATGATGTGGTTTCTTCTTCCAACATGTTCTATAGGATGTATCAAGTGTTTCCATGGTGTCGTTTGCAATGCAACATACACAGAATGAAAATGCAACATTTACGACACTTGTAAAAAAAGTGTGACACTTGCGACACTATGTGACAATGAGAATGTGACATTATCGAAGTGAGGAATTTTGACATGTAATAGATTCCCCCCCAAAGTGTGAAGTCAGAATATGAAATATGATGACCGAAACACTTTGTAGAGTTTTCGAAGCAAGGGTATGGAGTTGGAGAACCTGGTAGAAGCTGCAGACAACCATCAAAAGTTTTTTATCATGTGTTTCAATCCCAAGGCATGCATACCTATGCTTAGGAAATAAATGACTCAAGTTATGGACGCCAATAAATACACTGTGGATCCATGATGATATTGACTAAGGGTATGGCCACCAGTGATACAATGTGAATATATACTTCTATGACATGGAATGATCATAGCCACGCGAAAAAACTAGTGGAGCTACGAGATGATAATACATAGCCATAGACCAATACAACATGGATCTATGTGATAACAGAAGTATAGCCAAATAATTTCCTTCTTTGCCTGGAAAAGAAGATATCATAATGAATGCTCAACCCAAGGTCTTCATCCCAATCCCCATGTGGTACAAATCTAACCATGTGAATAGATGTTTTGATGTCGAACATGGTAGAAACCACTTTATTATCGTTCGTGAAGGTGAACCATTAACAAGTGTGAGGGAAATCACCAGTGAGGTTAATGACTCCCAAGGTACCCTAGTACAATCCAAAAAATGTGAATAAGTGAGTTGAGGTCGAATATCCATGGAATCATCCAATCAGAGGTCAATGATGTAAACCCATTGTTGGAAGCGATGAGGCCTGCCATTGAGGCATGCAGATCCCAAGGTAGTAACTGGTTTATAAGCCTAATTCCTACATGATTTGTTGAAGTTGATAGGAAAATACTCGTCCAAGGAGGGCCTTGATGAATCCCCCATCATCGACATTGAACTAACATAGAAATGATGAGATATAGTGAAAGAATTATAGATGAGCACAGGTATGGAAACTGATAGTTTTGTGGATGATTGACTCTCGAGGAGGATACTTCCCTTGAATATTGAGGCACTACATGAGACTTGGAAACATAAACATAGAGTGGACCAAAACATAATGCAATGGGCATCGTGGCATTATCCGGATGACTCAAAGTAGTGAAGAGACTCATAGGATTGGTTAAATGCATAGGTTTAGTAGATTATCCAAGTGTTCAAGATGAAGGTTAAAAACAAGTGTCATATTCAAGGGCGACTGCAAGAGTTGTTTACAAAAATTCTCAAGAAACTTGACCCACTTCCTTCAATTTTTTCCCCATCCAGATAGATGAGTACCTGTTTTTAATTTAATGAGCTCGATGATGGTAACACATGCTCGATATAACTCACTTTTGGTAAGATCCTCTTCCCTTGTTTAACAAGCTAGAAGAAGTAAGAGTTTGTTCCCAAATGGGCCCTTCAATGTGTAGTTTGGCGAGTCAAGAGAAGGAAAACTCATTTTTTTTTTCATTTTTAGAGAGTTTGAAAAGAACTTAAAGATGACTCTAGGGTTGTCCTTTTTTGTAATGTTAGTCCTCGAGGTCCGAAAAAGAGATAAATTGTTACTCGAAAGACACCCTTTCGAAACCTTTTAACAAGCATGAAAGGAAACAACATCACTAGGCAATCTTTTCATATTTAGAGAGTCTGAAAAAGGCTTAAAGACGACTTCAGGGGTTTCCTTTTTTGCATAACCTTGACGAGTCCAAAAAAATGATAAAATTATACTCGGTTACATTCTTATGTTTTTGTTAGCGTGAGAAAGAACAAAGATTATGCTCATTAATGTTACAGGGTTACTGAAAAATGTTGCTTGAAATCCTGTAAAAACAAATTGTCTAGGCATAATGCATTAGGAACTCTTCAAAAAATGATTAAAAAACCAAAAAATGACTTTATAATATGGAGAAAATCTCAAAATGAACCTATAAAATACCAAAAATAGGTTAACATATCATTTTTCCATATGTTCTTTACCATTCTCCTCTGGATATCGGAATTTCCTCTTTGTGGAAGCATTTTTCGAGCGACGACTGTGGGAATTGTGAGCAATCATTTCCATATTAGTCTAGACCAGGCTGGTCATCTCTTCTCCCCATCGTTTTCACGGGTTTTTTACTGCGTTTTAGCATGTATTTTGAGCGTTCTAGGCTCCTTAAGAATCCCTAGGGCGTTGAACCAAATCAACTCTCCCTCAAGGCACTGGTGGGAGTACCGACCGAGATGTCATTGCATTGGTGCATATTTCTAGGGTGTGCTAGTGCTCTGTAGGATGTTTTGAGGGAGTGCTAGGCATAGAACTCAATTTTGTTTTTAACTTTGGGATAAATAGAGGTAGTTTTCTCCCATAAAAAATTGACTAATGATGTTTAAATGTTGTATTTTCATATTTCATCTATTGTTTAGCCATAATAGAGTGGAAAGAGTGTGAGCATGATTTCGATGATATACCATATCTCCAAGACCCTCAAGCGAGGGTGGCTGGCTTTGCGAAACTGTGGATTTCTTAAATACTTCAAGCTGCAAAACATGAGAAAAGAAGTATTACTTCTTGAGTATTTGATTGGTCTATAGGACGATGTTGAGAAAGCATTCCACATCAAACCACACATGCTTGATATTGAACTAGATGATGTATATTTATTGACGGGGCTCTCTAGGAGAGGGGAACCCATTCTCTTGTCAGGACACTGTGCAACTCCTCAACCAACCGAGGCATATGTTGTTGAGAATTGCATACCAGGGTCATGGTTGGTGGGTGGTGGAATTGTGATAAAATATGTGAGGGAGTTATCCCTTCAATCGATTTTGTTTTCCATCATCAAATTGGAAAGGAGTACTAGTGCTCACTTGGCTTCGAAGTCAGAGATTTCTTATGCCTTATAGTGCTTAGAACCCATATTGTTCAACTGGAGTGCAGGGTTCCTTAGAAATGTCAAGGAAAAAATATCCAAATGCAGGACCGACAGATAGAAACAGTTTGGGTATGTTTTTTTTTTCTTAGAGTGGGTTCCTCAGATGCATCCACAGGTTGCATTGATATCCCATCCTATGATCGATCCTCCCATGGATAGGTGTATCAACCTATCCCCTAGGTTGGGGAATGATCCCTCAACGTTTATATTCACAGCTGACTTCTTCGCATGGTGGAGGAGACAATTGGTGGTTATTGAGGACTTCCCCTATGTTGGTATAGATTTAAGAGGCAACATTGACCTGGTACATCCTGAGGGAATCCAATGGGATGGATCAGGTACAAAACATAACCTTGTAACATAATATTTTGTTTGTTTGTTTTTTTTTATATGTTTTTGAGTTGTACAACGAGGAATCTAAAAAAAAATACTTAACCATATGCTTCGTCAGGTGACACGAGCTATAGTGTGCTATGTGGAGCACAATGTGATCCAGGAGGATGATTAGGACCTCAGTTGATTTTGTAGTCTTTATGGTGATATTATGGGCTTGAATTCCCAAGAAGTTTGCCTCATTATGTACATTTTGATGATGTATTTTTTTCAATTTCTTTTTTATATCATGCACCTATATATATATATATATATATATATATGTTTTACATTGCCTATCTATGTTTTATTTTTATCTTATGTGATATTGTTTTGTACATATGATTTATGTTTCAATTTTTTTTTATCTATGTGCAAGGTACCAATCCAACATGTAATTAGCTAACGAATCTGAAGTTGTATTGAGTTCTCTCGATATGTGTCTGAAATGGAGAAAATCAAATGATCTCTCAAGACGACGAACCTTTAGGTGGAGACATAGTAATACTGAGTTGCGAACGACATATTCATGATTAAGACGACAAACCACGAGTTGAGAGTCTAGGCTGATAATCAAATGAGTTATACCTAGAGATGAGGCTTTGGTTAATATTCCTATGACGACATGATATTCTGCCATGTTATTGGTCACAAATTCGAGGCAAATTCCTCCTGAACTCACCAACTCGCTAGAGTGGTAGATGACCCAAGCTGCAGACGCAATGTTCTGGGTGTGTCGACTAGCGCCATCGAAAAACCCGACATAGAGAGGGAAGGGAGATGTCATTTGCACATGAAATCACAAAGAAAATTATAAGAAATTGAGACAAAACTCATGCATGCAAAAGAAAAGACACACCAAGTCAAGAGTATATAGTACAATAATATACAAATCACACACATGTAAGATATTCTATGCATAATACTTCTTGAGGTAAATCCCATTTTGGGGCTCACCGAGAGATATTCCGTCATAGTCAACTAACTCGTAGGTGCCTCTGTGTAGCACACATTTTATGATATAAGGATCATGCCACATGGGTTCTAACTTCCCTTCCCCCAATTTATCATGATCCTGATCATAAAATAGGACCAAATATTCTTCTACAAAAACATGAGGTCGAAAAGATTTTTCATATTGAGTTTTCATTCATTTTTGATACGTCTCATTGATGAGAGAAACATCACGATGGGTTCCATCCAACTTGGTTAAATATAGGAATCGTTCATCTTAAGCATAAGTGTGAGGTAGGAGTTTTATTGTAAGTTTCAACGAAGGGATCTCACATTCTAATGGTAACACTGCTTCTATACTGTATACCAACTAGAATGGTGTGAATCCAGTTGCATTTTTCATTGAAGTGTGATATGCCCAGAGTGCGGAGAAGAGTTGCAAGTGCCAAGAGGTTTTGTTTTTTCCCACCATGCATTGGAGCATGGTCTTTAGGACTTTGTTGATGTCTTCAACTTGTCCCTTTTCCTGATGATAATAGGGGGATGAGTTTTCATGGAGAAAACCCATCTTGGTGTGCAATTCACTCATCATCTGGTTTTGGAAGTGTGAGCCATGGTCGATTACAATAGCTTGCGGGATACTAAATTGAGTGATAATGTGGTTAAAAACATAGAGTTTTTCATTACGACCATCATTAAGGAATGTAGGCATAGCCTCAACTCATTTAGTGAAGTAATCAATGGCAACGATGATATAACTGTGCCCCCTGGCTGAGGTAGTTCTACATTGCATAAAATCAATGCCTGATTTTGCAAAGGGGTCGACGTCGACAAAGGGGTGCAGCGGAGCGGGGTTGGTACATGCTTTCTTCTGAAATATTTGACAGGGTGTGCATTTTTTAGTGACCTCGATGCAATATTTGAATATAGAAGGCCAAAAATAACCAACACGTAAGATTTTCCAGGTTGTATCCATCCCAGAAAGATGACCGCCACAATATCCAAGGTGGTAGTCATTTAAAACTCATTCAACCTTAGAGAGGGTTAAACAACATCAGAGGACAGTGTTGATGCAACGACGATACAATGTGTCACCGATGATGAGGTAGCGTTTGGAATGGTGTCAAATACGATGTCGTTCGTCATGTGAAATGTTCGGCTGAAAATGTTGGGTTTGGAGATAGAGAAGAATATATTTGTACCAAGGATCATACGCACTAATGAGGAACAAGGATTCATCAGGAATATAATCATTGGGCTCAATACCTTCATTAGTATAGGGAAGATCAAAAATTAATTCCACAAAGACCAAGGATTTTTTAGCTTTTGATTTGGCAAACTCGAGATCAAATTCCCGGAGAATAAAAATCCATTTAGAATATTTTCCCCCAAGGACTTGACGAGTCAAGATATGGTACATGGGGTTCGAGTCCGTGATAATCGTGGTAGCACGTAGCAGGATGTAATGGAAAAATATTAGGACGGAAATAAATGCAGCTAGAGCTAACTTTTCGACATGCGAATATCGGAGCTCGGGATCAGATAGACTCTTAATCAGATAATAGAGTACATGTTCATCGTCGTCATTATCTTTGTGTACTAACACCATAGCAATAGTGGAAGTAGAGGAAACCAAGTAAAGGATATAGTCGTTTGCATAATTTGGTGGGTGAAAAAGAAGCGTGTTTGTTAAGGCATGGTTTAGTGCATCGAATGAGCGTTGAGCAGTTTCATCCCATATGAAAGGGCTATATTTCTACAACAATCTCATAAATCCTTTAGTGAGTTTGGCATAATTACAAATGAAACGACAAAGAAATTTTTCCTTCCCTTGCAAACTTTGTAGTTGGGTCAGATTGTTGGGAGGGGGTAAAGCGAGAATAGCTTTAACTTTTAAGGGATCCACCCTAATCCCATATTTGGAGACTACGAATCCAATGAGTTGGCCTGATTCAATAGCAAATATGAATTTGTGGGGGTTCATACGTATGTGGTAAAACTAACATCGAAAAAAAATGGCCCACAGGTGACCAATGTGGTCTTGTTGATGAGACAAATGAGCGGGTAAATCATCGAGGTAGGGTTCAACAATATGTTTGATATCATGGAATGCATACGACATGGCCCGCTAAATATTAGCTCCAACTTTTTTAAGACAAAAAGGTAGTTTACGATAAGAGCACATCCCCCAATGGTAGATGAAGTTTTTTGTATGTTTATCATTCAGTAGAATGCCAATCTGGTTGTATCTGGAAAAACCATCCATGAATGAAAAAATGATGTTGCCAGCGCAATTATCGATAATTTGGTTGATGAAGGGTGTAGGGTAATTGTCTTTGGGACAATCCTTATTAATATCTTTATAATTGACACAAACACGAATGGTCCCTTGTTTCTTAGCGACCAGAACGATGTTAGAAACCCATTTGGTCAAGGGGACAGGATAAATAAAACCATACTTTAATAGTTTCTCAACTTTTGCCTTTATGGCCGCGGTTTTCTTAGGATGAACCAGGAGAAGTTTTTGTCGTACAGGATTAACGCCTGGGTAAGTTTATATTATGAAAAACAATCGAGGGATCGATCCCTGGATTTTCTTCATAACTCCAAGAAAATATGTCGTGGAATTATTTGAACAAAGTGGTATAACTTTCCACTTATTCAGGTCAACAATTGGCACTGAGATGAGCGTTTTCCACAATACCTTCTTTGATTGATGTGTCCATAGTAACCGTATAAGATACGTTGCCTAAATTCCCCTCGAAGATAGTATCTAGAGTGAGTATTGGATATTGGGGACAATCAACAATATTGCTAGGAAAGATAAAGTGTATATCTTTCTCAATTTCATCCAAACTAGGAAGAAAGTATGAGCGATGGTGGTTATCATCCCAAGGCTCCTCTTTCATACTAATCATTTCCATAATAGATTCGTCGGATGGAAAAATATGTAGGATGTAATCGAAAGTAGAGGATAGGGAATCCAACCAAGACGGTAACAAGTAAGCCGTAGATGCAAGCATATGTGGGTTGTCCGGTGACAGAGAGGCATACTAGATGGTGTCATACATAGCCTCTAGAGGACTACGTAGCATAGTGTCACCTAGCGTAGAAAATTCTAAAGGACTAGGCACGGTCCAAGGATCAGATGATTCACAGGATTGATATGTCATAATCGAGATCATGCAGATTATGGCGATATGTTTCGAAGTGGGAGGAATTCGTGCCAGAAAGGTACCCATAAGCGAAGATTATTTTAAAATACCTACTCCTACACTTTCATAAGTGATCTTGGAATATCCCAAAAAAGGAATGTTGTTGGCTACGAGTCACAACACTCTGAGCGCCAAGGGTGCAGTAATCTAATTGATCGATGGTCACAATTTTACCTTTATGGGGGAATTGTACACATCAAAACACCAATTAAGAGATGATGGTCATGGCATAAAATCAACTTCTTCCTAACAACAAGTTGTAATCAATAGGAGCGTCGATTACCTCAACATCTATTGAGATAGTCTTGCCTCCCAATTGAACAACTAAGGACTGTAAAATTTGATGAGGACGGAATCCTCTCCCATCGAATACTCGTAACATGGTAGGGGATTGATTAAGACCAGGTGATTTTATCCCTTTCCAAAAATCTAATGAAATGACACAGGTGGAGGCTCCCTCATCCAATATCATGCGATGAATGTGTTGATTCTGAACGACAACATCAATCTGGAGCACAAGTTGGTGAGAGAGTTGGGACTTGAAGTTATTGAGGTTAAACGTGATATTATTTTATGACTTCGGATCGATTGCTCAAATGGTTTCCAAGAGAGTCCTACATTGAGTTGGGAAATGTTGTAGAACTTTGAGAGCTAACATAGGACATGGTGCTTGGGAAAAATATTCAACGATGTTGTAGTTTTGAGCGGCACATGAACTAGGTTTAAAAGATGAGCTTAGAATCGTACTCTTGGGTGGATGCAAGATACAGTCGAAGGTAGGTTTTTCAATATGGAGCGGCCTAGATGGAGGAGTAACGGTGGTGGATGGTGGATCCGACATAGTAACATTAGTTACTCTTTCCTTATCAGGTTTAGTCGAAGTGTCATATGTCGTAGTACGGGTAGTTAAATCTATTCCATTAAACATGTAAATGTGCGTGCTCGATGAAGCTTCCTCACTAGGAGGATGATTTGTACCCCCTACTGGAGGGGTAGGCGCTTGTGCAACCAAGGACGGTTGTTGTGGAAAAGGATATGTCAACATAGAGGGTTGGGAATTTCTGATGCAGGAGCATTCTCTCCACCTAAGCACATGCCAACTATTTAGCACATCCACACGCATTCAAGGAGGGGAGAGGTGCCAACCCTCTCATTTTTACCTCGAATTTAAATTTTAAAATGGAATTAAATGGAATTAAATGTTGAAAGGCTAGAAGAGTTGAGTCATGCCTTTGTACAGGAAGTAGATGAGGTAACCTTTAGTGGTTAGTTGTAGGTTGATCTAGATACGATTCGGACTAGATGTTCATTCAATGTAATCTTCCTCAGTAGATAGGCATTTTAATTGTGATATGATGTTAGTAGAGTAGTTTGGAGGGAAAGAATAAACAAGTCTCCTCTTGTATAAATATTTGTAAAATATGCCCAGTAGAGGATGTTTAAAGTTGAGATAAAATCATTATAATACAAGGAGAGAGCCGAGACTCAGTTGTAATCCGAGCATGCACACATTGTAATTAACATTCAGATATTAATACAAATGAACAGATTTCACTTTTTATGAGTTCTTGTATTTTATGAATTATTATCTGTGTGTGTTTATGAATCTATGATGTAGATGCATGAGATAGGATTCATCTGCAAGAGGAAGATAGACTTCTCTATCTTTGTGAGTTGTTGAATTATTTTGGGTTCTTTTAGAATAAATGCAAGGAGTGCATGACAGAGTACTGAGAAATCTATGAGCCAATGCAAGGAGTGCGTATCTGAACTCTGCTTCAAGTTCAGACGAGAACGTGCCAGGAGGGAACACCAGAACATTCACAATCTCAAACTTAGAGAGGAGCCTCAAGGTTACTAAATACCTTGGAGGAGGAACTATGCAGAGAAGGAACAAAAGACAGAGTTGTTGAATAATCTGTAGAGCTCTTCCAAGAGAGCATTGAGCAGGTGCAAGTGTGCACAAGTGAACTCTGTCTCAAGTTATAAGAAGAGAAGTGTCAGAGGAGGACACTCACGGAGTTGTTGAATACTCTGGAAGGCTCAACACGGAGTTCTTTGAGCAGAATTTGCCAAGAAGGCACATATATCCCTTCAAGGAACAAAGGGACAGAGACCTATGAGGTCCAAGAAGTTGAGAAAATCCATAGTTACTGAACACTCAGAAGGAGAGGCTCTGCAAGGAGTGCATAGAGCATGCACAATGAATGTGTAGGAAGATTTACTGAAAATTTTATGAGTCTGAAGTCGTCTAAAGGTTCGAACAAGTGCAAGGAGTGCACATAGAAAAAAACTTGCTTCAAGTTTGAAATCTCAGGAGGACAAGCATTGGGTTTCTAGGAGGGCGCAAGGATTACTTTGGAGGAAGCAGAAGGGTCGATACCCCTTTGGAGTTCTGAAGCTGACTGCAAGGAGGCGCCGGGGCTGAGGTCAAGTTACATTGGAAAAATATCAAGGAGGGATATTGATCCCAGAAGAAAAGACTAGACCCAAGATAGTCGGGCTCCTAGGAGAAGGATCCAAGGCTGAAGCATTTGGATACATGCAAAATATTCCAATTCGGGAGAACGAAGAAGCTCAAGAAGGAGGAGGAACAACTATCGTCAGATCAACTACATAAAAAGAGATCTGGGTCGTCGAATCCCATGTCCAGACAGGAGGAGCATGCAGAGGAGAGGAACGGATCCCATCCGTTGTATCTGGGCATGAAGGATCAACAAGTGTTGGATCCAGGTAAAGTGCACGAGCCTTAAACATTTTGAAAGTGCACAGGAGAGCAGACTTGCGAAGTCCCGAAGTTCCGAAGCCAATCAGAACCATCCACCATCTGGAGGGATAGGTGGAGAAAGATCAGGGAGTTCGTGAGAAAGAGCTCCAGGATATCTTCCTGGAGCACAAGAAAACGTGTCGAACCAACCGAAGAAAATCCAAACCATTGAATCTAGAAGGGATACGTGGCAGGCATCAACACACTTCGACAGAAGAGCACTTCGGAGAAAAGTGAGGGTGGAGTGTGCAAAAATACCGAAGCATATATGGGTCTTCAAACCTCCAGGGACAAGTGTCACCAGATCCTGCACTTCGGAGAAGGAACACTTTAGAGGTCTAGAGGTGTTCAAAGAGAAAAATCATTGAAGTCGTGAAGCGACAAAGTGAATCTGAACTGTTCGATCCAGAAGAACACGTGGCAGATATCTGTGTGCTTTAGAGGAAATGCCTTTGGCGAAAAGTGGAGTTGGTGAAGACAAAATTCCATAAGCATGAAGTAGCGAAGTTGATTGTGGTTGTTGATCCGGGAAGGACATGCGTCAACAGATTGTGGAATTCAGAGAAAAGAGTGAGGATGAAGTGGAAAGTTGAACATAAATTGTCCGAAACTCCAAAAGGTAATACGCTAAATCCTAGCCATCAATTGTGTGGACACGTGATGTCATCTCTGTCACTTCGGTGATAGAGCACTTCAGGGAAATTGCAAAGTAAAGTCCCAAAGGTCACTAAGTACTGAAGGTCAGAGTCAATAGGATTCGTTGATGAATGGAGGGATATGTGGAGAATGGATATTTACTCCGGAGAATAGTCACTCTGGAAGAAGTAAAGTGTGAAGGCATGAAGACTCCCAAAGGCTGAAGTCGCGATGTCATATCAGTCGTCCATTGGGAAGGGAAGTGTGGCAGAAGATATACCACTTCGGAGAAAAGTCACTCCGGGAGAAAGTGGATTTTATTGGAGCCAGAAGTCCCGAAGGACGGAGCATCGAAGTTCATCAGAGTCGCCTGTTAGCAGAGGACATGTGTTAGGAGATCCTTCACTTCATAGGATAACCACTTCGGAGAAAGTGGGGTGACGTGGACTGGAAAATTTGAAAGACTGAAGCACCAGAGCCAATCATGACCGTTGAATAGAGGAGCACGCATGTCTCTAGATCGACCATTCCGGAGGTCGATCCTTTGGATAATTTTCTAGTAGAGAATCGGATGAAGCCAAAATAGATTGGAGCCATTGGAGGTTTAGCACTCTGGAGGTTTTGTGGAGAGGTGGTTTGAAATTTTCCAAAGTGTCAGAGCCCAAAGTTAATATGGGTCGTTGATCCCAAAGGGGAGTGTGAACCATTGATTGGCATGAGGACACGTGGAGAACATATGTTTACTCCATTATAAAGCCACTTCAGAGGATTTGTGGAGTGTGCATGTGGATTCATCCGAAGCACAAATTCTCGAAGGAGGAAACTAAGTTGTAGATCCCAACGAGGAACGAGGACTGTTGATCTTATTTATGTGGTTTAAGAGGATTGTGCCTCCAGAAAAATTGACCACAGCGTGAAGTAAAAACGCCCAAAGCCCGAATCTCTGAAGCGCCCTTTGAGTAGGTGCCTGGTCATTGCCTGAGGTCATATGAAAGAAGAGGCCTAGCATAGGGAGCTAGCGCCCGTCACTCAAATTTTCAGAAAGAGAACATGGGCTTAGCAGGATCCTGCGGGTTACAGAGGACCTGTGCCTAAGGAGTTAGAGGGCCTGTGTTAAAATTGATTTGTCAGTTTAGCAAAGGCCAGAAGAGTCGATCTGAATCAATGACTTGAATGATCCTAGATCAGGAGGCCGAGCAGCCCCAAGAGAGAGAGGGGGTCTGCATCAAGTGGTATAAAATCTTGATTTTCATCTATAGACACCAGGTGAAGGAGGATACATAGTGTTGATTCTCTTTGTGAAGGATTGTTGCAAGTTCACAACAATCAAGTAGACAACCAGGTGGGTTGTAGGAGAAGATGGATACACTCTCATTTCTACAGTAGACAACAGACAACTAGGTGTGCTGAATTCAAGGAAAGAAGATGGATATTGAAGTCCATAAGTGTGGTCGGAGAGAAGACTGCCAACAAAAAAACAAAGCAGAGATGGACAAAGAGCTAAAATAAATCAGAGCATAGATCAACAGGGTAACGTTGAGGGTGCAACAAGGATCCTAGGTATATTGGAGGTACAAGTACACTAGAGGTATGAGTGGACCATGAAGCAGAGGGAAATATGTCATGTTTAGAAGTTGTTGGCCCGAAGGCAACAACATGAGTTGAGGAGATGGCTGAGGGAAATTGAAACCCTCAGTGAAACAGGAAAATCGGTTCACATCTGTGAGCCAGAAATTGGAGAGAGCCTCAGTGATTAGGAGGAGAAGAGATCAGAGGATCTCATGAACTGCCAGGATGGAAGTGAGGAAAATTTAGATTGCCAGGTGGGAAATGAGATGATATCAGTTTATCTCATAGACTTCCAGGAGGGCAGGAGTGAAATCCCAGATTTCCAGGTGGGAAAGGGAGAATACATGAACTCAATTGAAAGTTCAAGTCAACAAGGAGCATTGATGGAGGAGGATCAGAGGTGTGTTCTGATCATTGGGGGAATTCAGATATTCCTTCCAAGTAGCCAAACAGAGGCTATCATATGTGTTGCAAATGTAGAAGAAGGACAACCGGGTGTGACTGTCATAGAGGAGAAGGTGCAAACATCATAATTTTCTTAAGAAGTAGCAGAAGGAGAAGAGCATTCAACATAATTGTTTAGAAATTCAGCCAGGAAGTTGAACAGGAGATGACTCTAACACTGGAGTCTGTAGCAGAAGAGGAAGAAAACAACATAGATTTTGTTGATTTGTGTAAAGAACTGGAATCCCTGGAGAGAAGGGTGATAGTGAAAAGAATGCACATCCAATAGGATAAGTTGGAAACAGGTGGAGGATCATGCCAGCCTGAGGAGAAACTAGAAGAAGTTGGATTTGTACCAGCAGGAAAACTGGCAGAAGCTAATATGTCAGATGAGGAAGCTGAGAAACAACTCAGTGATGAGCCTACAGAATTGAGGTATACAATAGAGTGGAAAGCTAGTGCCAAAGGAGATGGAGACAACATGGGGGATCAAGATGATCTTCCCTTAGATCAGCAGGAAGAAGTGCAACATGGAAGTCTGCATGAAAGGAGAATCCAACCAGGAAGTCAGCTGGAAGAGGTAATTGAGGAGATAAGGAAGATGATGTCGGAGTCAACAGAAGAAGGTGTTAGTAGGGAGAGGCTAAGCGGAGGAGGACATGCAAGAGAAGTAGGGAAGCAGTAGCAGCAAAGTAGAGGAGTAGGTGGATAGCTCCAGAAACATAATTACCAACTTACTGAGAACCGTGACCTCAAAACGAGAACTCTGGCCCAAAAAACCCATATTTTGCATAAAAAACATCAAAATCAACCCCCAAATCAAAAATTGGTGCTACCGGTAGCACCATTTTTTAAAACAAGGTCAAAATTACAACATTTTTCAAACATGGTCTTCAAAACTTAGACAGTATCTTAGAAAAACCTTAAAATCAACACCAAAAACAAATAAGATGTTTTTTATTTTTTTCTTTTTCTTTTGAAAACGTTAAATTTTGAGATCATTTGAAATCGTATTTTTATCACTTGGTACCATTAAAACCAAAACCTCAAAATCAACCATCAAATTGACAAAGCACTGCTACCGGTAGCACCCATTCTAAAATTGGGGTATGAAAATGACACATTTTTATAATGTGGTAAAAGAACTCATCATTATTGTAAACAAAATCATAAAAGAAACCCTTAAATGTTTACTTTTTAAATGTTATTATCACACAAAGCAAGAGGTAATACATAATGCCATGAAAATATCACAATATAGCTTAAAAATTCAACGTCACTTTTTAATATTTTTTTACTTTTAATAATAAAGTAGTAAATACAAGTTACATTGAATGAAACATAAATATTTTCTTAAAAGTATTGTTATATTGACCATATTCAAAACATATGAGCTAAGAAATTTTATGAGCTAACAAAATTGTGAAAAACAAAGAAAAACTAGAAAGAAATGAAAAGAAATTAAAATTTCCCCGAAAAACAATAATTTAAAAAACAAAAATACAATTTTTGTTAAAAAGAAGAGCAAAAAATCCCTTAAAACTTAAAAAAAGAAAAAAAAAATTAGAAAAAAAAAACTGGAAAATAATCAAAATTCAATAAAAAAAATTTAAAAAAACATCTAAAATACTTTTTTTTTTAACAAAAACACTAATATTACCTAAGCTACAAATTTATTTAAATGTTTGTTTTAATAATATGTAGTAATGTAAGAATGTTATAATATAACATTGTTATATTATAACGTTGTTATATTATAACGTGTTATATTATAACATTGTTATAATATAACAATGTTATATTATAACAACGTTATAATATCAATGGGACCTGCGCCAGGCCAGCGAGGGGACTGGGGCGATGCCCGACATCGCCTCAGCCCCCCCGTGGGCCTGGCCCAGGTCCCGTGGGCATCCACAGGACCTGGGCTAGGCCCACGGGGGGGGGCTGAGGCGATGTCGGGCATCACCCCAGCCCCCCCGCGGGCCTGGCCCAGGTCCCATTGATATTATAACGATGTTATAATTTAACATTGTTATATTATAGCATTGTTATAGTATAACAATGTTATATTATAAAATATGTTTATGTTTTTTTTTAGATATTTATGAAGTTTTTTGTGTAAATTTTATTTTTTTAAGGTTTTTGATATAAATTTAATTTTTTTTTGTTGTAGTTTTAAGGTTTTTCAACTTATTTTTGTTAATTTTTATTTTAAGTTTTTTTAATTTGGGTATTTTTAATATGTTTTTAATTTTTGGGGTTTTTTTTCACCTTTTAAAAGTTTTTTTGGGCTATATTTTTTTTTTTACCTTTTTCTTAATTTTTTCTCATTTTTCTTACTTTATATATATATATAATTTTATTGTTTTCTTTTTCTCTTTAGCTTTTTAGTTTTTTTTTTCAATGGTTTTTTCTCATACAAATTTGTTTTTTAAATGTTTTTGTTTTTTTAATTTCAATTCTGTTTGTTTTCTTATTTATTTTAGTTTTTAATTGATCCAAAAAAAAATGAATTATATTTGTTTGCTAAATATTTAAAAATATTGTTATTTAACAACAATTATTTTCAATATATTGAAGCAAGGTAAAAAAACGTGTGTTAAAAATGATATTTTCCACTATATTTAAAATGTATGGAACCATAGCTTGATTAAAAACAGATAATTATATGAAAAATCTTAATTTCAAAAATATAAATGGTGTACACCATCTTTAACATTGGATGAAGCATGGAAAAATGATTAAAAACACAATTGAATAAAAATAAAAATAAAATAAAATAGAAAAGTTTGAAAATAGATGAAAAAACATCGTTGAGAAAAAATAAAATAAATAAAAATTGAACAATTTGAAAATAAATGAAAAAACGACGCTTTAAATAAACAAAGTGGAAACCTTATGTATCATAAAATTTAAAATATAAAAAAAACACCTAAAAATGGAGGGGGGTGCTACCGGTAGCACCATTTTTAAAAACGGGGTAGAAAACTTGACCCCCCCAAAAACGAGAACTCTGTAGAGTTCTCGTTATGTTGGTAACTATGTTCAGAGAGAAGTTTGGGATCCAGAGGGATTTCAACAATGGAGTAGAGGGAGTTCATGAGCAAGAGCTCATGATTTTCCTAGCAGTGGAGTATGATGTAGGAGCATCCTTTCCACCTAAGCACGCTCCAGCTATTTAGCACATCCACGGGCATTCAAGGAGGGGAGAGGCGCCAACCCTCTCATTTTCCCCTCGAATTTAAATTTTAAAATGTAATTAAATGCAATTAAATGTTGAAAGGATGGAAGAGTCGGGTCATGCCTTTGTACAAGCAGTAGATGAGGTCGCCTTTAATGGCTAGATGTACGTTGATCTAGATCCAATTCAAAATAGATGTTAATTCAATATAATCTGCCTAAGTAGATAGGCATTTTAATTGTGATAGGATGTCAGTGGAGTAGTTTGGAGGGAAAGACTCAACGGGTCTTCTCTTTTATAAATCTTTGTAAAATATGCTCAGTAAAGGTTACTGAAAGTTCATAGAAAACGGAGAGAGTCGAGACTCAGTTGTAGTTCGATCCTGCACAAAATATAATTAACATTCAGATATTAATATAAATGAACAGATTTCATTGTTTATGAGTGCATGTGTTTTATGAATGATTATTTGTGTGTGTTTATGAATGTATGTTGTAGATGCATGAGATAGGTTTCACATGCAGGAGGAAGATAGACTTCTCTATCTTTGTGAGTTGTTGAATTATTCTGGTTTATTTTAGGATAAATGCAATGAGTGGATGACAGAGTGCTGAGAACTCTGTGATCCAAAGCAAGGAGTGCATATATGAACTCTCATTCGAGTCCATACGAGAACGTGTCAGGATGACACACCAAAACATTCACAATCTCAAACTCAGAGAGGAGCCTCAAGGTTACTGAATACCTTGGAGGAGGAACTGTGCAAAGAAGGCACAAAAGACAGAGTTGTTGAATACTCTGTAGATCTCTCCTAGGAGGGAATTGAGAAGGTGCTAGTGTGCACAAGTGAACTCTATCTCGAGTTCTGAGAAGAGAAGTGTCAGAGGAGGACACTCACTGAGTTGTTGAATACTCTGGAAGGCTCAGCAAGGAGTGCTTTAAGCATAAGTTTCCAAGAAAGCACATATACCCCTTCAAGGAACAAAGGGAAAGAGACCTCTGAGGTCTGAGAAGTTGAGAAAACACAAAGTTACTGAACACTTTGAGGGAGAGGCTCTGCAAGGAGTGCATAGAGAAGGCACAAGGAATGTGCAAGAAGATTTAATGAAAATATTCTAAGTTTGAATCCGTCTGAAGGTTCAGACAAGTCCAAGGAGTTCACATAGGAATGAACTTGATTCAAGTTCTAAAGATCAAGAGGATGAGCATTGGGTTTCCAGGAGGGCGCAAGGATTCCTTTGGAGGAAGCAGAAGGGATAATACCCCTTTGGAGTTGTGAAGCTGACTACAAGGAGGCGCTAGGGCCGAGGACAAGTTACATTGGAGACATATCAATGAGGGATAGCATTCCCAGAAGAGAAGACGAGACCCAAGATAGTCGAGCTCGCAGGAGAAGGATCCAAGGAGGAAGCCTTTGGATACATGCAAAATATTCCAATTTGGGAGAACGAAAAAGATTGGGAGGGAGGAGAGGAGAAACAACTGTCGTCAGATCATCTATAGAGAAAGAGATCAACGACATCAAATCGCACATCCAGATAGGAGGAGTGCGCAGAGGAGAGGAAAGGATCCCATCTGTCGGATCTGGGCACGAAGGATCAACAAGCGTTGGATCTAGATAAAGTGCACGGGCCTCAAACCCTTTGAAAGTACACATGAGAGCGGACTTGAGAAGTTTCGAAGTTCTGAAGCCAGTCGAAACTGTCCACTGTCCAGAGGGAAAAGTGGCAAAATATCAGAGAGTTCGTGAGAAAGAGCTCCGCAAGATCTATGTGGAGAAGAAGCAAAAGCGTTGAAGTGGCTGAAGAAAATCTAGAACATTGAATCAGGAAGGGATACATGGCAAGCATCCACACACTTCGGTAGAAGAGAACTTTGGCGAAAAGTGAGGGCGTAGTGTGAAAAACTCCCAAAGATCGAAGTGCGAAGCAGATCTGGGCCGTCGATCCTGCAGGGATAGGTATCGCCTGATCCTGCACTTAGGAGCAGGAACACTTTGGAGGTGTGGAGGTGTTCAGAGAGAAAAATCGTCAAAGTTGCGAACCAGCGAAGTGAATCTGGACCGTTGGATCTAGAATAACACGTGGCGGATATCTGTGTGCTTCGGAGGAAATCACTTCGGTGAAAAGTGGAGTTGGTGAAGCCAAAACTACCGAAGCACGAAGTAGCGAAGTTCATCGTGTTCATCGATCTGGGAAGGACACGCATCAACGGATCACATACTTCGGAGAAAAGAGTGAGGAGGAAGTAGAGTGTTGACCGGAAATCGTCCGAATCTCCAAAAGGTAAGAAGTTAAATCCTAGCTGTGAATTGTGTGGACATGTGGTGTCATCTCCGTCACTTCGATGATAGAGAACTTCAGGGAAATTTCAGAGTAAAGTCTCGAAGATCACAAAGACCCGAAGGTCAGAGTCAACAAGATTCATTGATGAATGGAAGGATACGTGGAGCATGGAGATTTAATTCGGAGAATAGTCACTCCAGGAGAAGTAAAGTGTGAAGGTGCGAAGACTCCCGAAGGCCAGAGTCGTGAAGTCATCTCAGTCGTTCATTAGGAAGGGACGTGTGGCAGAAGATCTACCATTTCGGAGAAAATTCACTACAGGAGAAAGAAGAGTTTGTTGGAGACATAACTCCTGAAGGCCGGAGCATCGAAGTTCATCAGAGTTGTTTGTTAGTAAAGGAAAGGTGTCAGGACATCCTTCATTTTAGAGGAAATCCACTTTGGAGAAAGTGAGGTCACGTGGACTGGAAACTCCCGAAGGTCGAAGTGTGTTAGGCCCTAATATTGGCTCATTACCCCTTAATTGGGGCATATTACATTAGTGATGTTATTTTATTTATGTCATCTTTATTCCATTAGTTGTAATTATACCTCCTAGTCTCCTATATATAGCAAGGAGACATTTTCATTTGGAATCATTTTGTACTTGAACATTTATGTGGGGTAAAAGGAGGTTTCCCTCTTAAAGAGGATTATTATCTGAAATTGTCTCTTTTTCAAGGCGTTGAGTACTTATTCTGAGGTTTTTGTATGCTATATTGATATTTGATTCTTAACATATGGTATCAGAGCTCAAGGTCTTGGGGTTTTGCTGCTACATCTGAGACACCTTGGAATTTTTGCTATAATTTGTTTTCTACAACGTTTCAGATGGAACGACTTGGAGGATATTTAGTAGACGGATCAAGGTATGTTGGGTTACAATTTTAGCTCCTGAGGCCTTATACTTTCGGAGATACATCCTGTGAAATATAGGGTTTTGGAATCATCATGAACTGAGTCATTGTGGAATTTTCTCTATAAATTGTTTCATGTAAAGTTTCAAACCCTGAAATCTAGAGGGTATTCACAGAAATTAGTAAGGTATTTGTGGTAAAACGGTCAGATTTTGGGTCATCATACATTTGTAGATACACCCTGTGGAAGATAGGGTATCTGATTAGTCCTATTGACTAGTCTCAAGAAGGTGTTCCAGGTAAATCAATCACAAATTCTTCCTAGAGCATCCAAATTGAGTGAGACTAGTTTCATTGGATAGTGGACAGTCTCTAGTATTTCTGGTACAAGTTTCATAATTTTATATCAATTATTTTGTGCAGGGCAAACTATACAATTGAGATCTCCTGGAAAGGCCAAAAATCATCAAGTTATGGGGAAATTACCGTAAATTCCACTTGGCACATCCAATTTTGATCAGACCTATGGTATTGCAGAGAAGAAATATCAAAGAACTACATAAAACAAATTTTAATACCCAAAAGGGATGAAACTTGGGAGATACAACAAAATAAAGATTGTCTAGCACAACCACCTCAAAATCAAGGTTCAAAAGTAATACTTGGCCAACATACCACCCAAAAAGGGAACTTCTACACCAAATAATCCTCCAAACAATCCTACTTGGACTCTTGATGAAGGTGAAGAAATGCGTAGGGACATAAATGATTTACAAAAGAATATAGTAACAAAAGATGAACTACAAGAGATGAAAGCTAAGTTGGAGGCAAAGATGGATTGTTTAAAAGAGGAGATCATGGAAGTATTGAAAAATTCCATAACAAAGAAGACACCTGAAAGTGAAAATGCATCCTATGAAATTCATGATGAGGACACAAGGAAGGTGAATCAAGAATGGAGAGACTCCAACTTTGGGTTGAAGACCAACCACGTTCCTAATATCGATATGATGAAGTTTGATGGCAAGGACCCAATCACATGGATACTTCAGATGGAGCAATTCTTTGATCTACATAATGTGCCACATACACAAAAGGTACGAATTGCTTCTTTATATTTAGAACCCAATCAATTTGTAGGGTA
>SNQJ01S0010104.1:59568-76877 GCA_010110895.2 Picea sitchensis | reverse complement strand
CCACTCCAGAGGTTGATCCTTTGGAGAATTTTCTAGCAGGTAATCGGCCGAGGCCGAAGTAGATCGGAGCCATTGGAGGTTGGGGAGACGTGGCATTGGATTGTGTACTTCAAAGGTTTAGCAATCCGAAGGTTTTGTAGAGAGGTGGTTCATAATTTCCCGAAGCGTCGGAGCCCAAAGTTACTGTGGGTCATTGATCCCAAAGTGGAGCATGAACCGTTGAATAGCAAGGGGACACATGGAGGATGGAGGTTTACTCCATTAGAAATCCACTTCAGAGGATTTTTGGAGTGTGCATGCGGATTCGACCGAAGCCCGAATTGTTGAAGGAGGAGACCAAGTCGTACATCCCAGTGAGGAACGAGGATCGTTGATCCTTTTTCTGTGGTTTCAGAGCATTGTTCCTATGGAAGAATTGGTCGCAGCATGAAGTGAAAAATCCCAGAGCCCGAAGCTCCAAAGTGTCGTTTGAGTAGGCGCCTAGTCATCACCCAAGTTCACATGAAAGAAGAGGTCTAGCATATGGAGCTAGTGACCGTCACTCAAATTTTTAGAAAGAGAACAGAGGCTTAGAAGGATCCCGTAGGTTACATAGGACCAACACCTAAGTAGTTAGGGGGCCTATGTCAAAAGTGATTTGCAGGTCTAGCAAAGGCCCGAAGAGTCGATCTGACTCAATGACTTGAACGATCCTAGACTGAGAGGTCGAGAAGCCCCGTGAGAGAGAGGGGATTTTCATCAATTTCCTTTGAAAAGTTTTTCAACTTCATCACGATGAGGAAAATCTCATGTGTAGTGATTGTCACCACAATTGAGACATGGAAATTTCATCTTTCGCAGTTGTTGTTTCTCAGAAATAGGTGGTTGAGTTTGTGTTTTTGGATTTTCATTTGGATTGTGTTTTTTCTTTGGTTTATTTTCCGTTTTCTTCTTCCCCCCCGACTCTTGTGGAGCAGTAGATTGAACTGCATTCACCTTAGATATTTGATTCAGGGTAGAGGTGGAGGATATTGAAGTCGATCCGGTAGTGGGTTCAGTAACCGAGCAATTAGCCGGGCCAACCGACTGTGAGTTTGATGGGGTCTTGATGGAACCGATGACTCCATCTGTGTGAGCTATGGAAGATGGTTTTGATGGATCGTTTGACATATGGGGAGAATTCATAATCAATTCATACAAAGTACCGAATTGGGAAAAAACCAATTCCAAGTACTGGGAATGAGAAATGGATTCTTGTTCAGTGACGACACCACCCATGGCTACGTCACAAGCAATTGAATTTTAAAGATATTTAGTGAACCATTCAACCAATAAATAGTCAGGAATGGTGGCTTTGATCAACCTTCGTCATTTTCGCCACTCATGAATATGATCAGAGATATGTACAGAGTTGGTTTGAGGAAGAGAGGTCAAGAGTTTTCTACCAGTCTCATAATGGATGGGTAATTAAAAGTGCTTGAGAAAATCCATGTCAAGGGAATTAAAATCTTGAAAAGTACCATGTGGGAGCTCAATGTACCATTTGACTGCTGAACCTATAAGTGTGCACTAGAAAATACGTAACCGGATGGAATCATCCATAAGTGAATTCGATGAACACCATAGATGAAAATCCATAATATGGTTGTTAGGGTCTTTGCCAGGTTTGTCGTCAAATTTCGGGATGTCAGAAGGAAATTTAACAGGAATAAAAGGCCAGAAAGGAAAATGTAATATGGGATCACTTGTCAATCTTGAGAGATCTGGTAGATCTAACGTGGCTAAGAACGATAATTGTTGATTGACCTAAGGATGATACTGGTGTGGCATGGGGACACCAATAGGGCCATAAACTGGTTGAAGTGGATAATTGTAGCCAGTAGGCCCTCCCATGTACTGTTATTGTTGACCAACATAGATTAGATTCATCTGTTGAGGAACATTCATGAAATGAGAAGGGAAACTCGATTGGCCCTCGGGAGGATAACCAGCGTAACCCATGGGGGGATAGTTTGTGTGATTAGTCTGAGGTGGATAACCAGTTTTCCCTTGAATGGGGTAAACAGGTTGTCCTTGAGGAGGGTTTTATCCCCCACTTTAGTAATAACTAAGGAGATTATGTCTCGAGGCCCACATGTCCTAGACATGGAGTACCGAGAGCCAGATCGACTTCAGCATGGACCTGGAGGGCCTATCTTTTCTTCCTTTCAATGCCTCCACTTTGTCAGAAGTAACAACATCCATCACCTCGGCTTGGTCCTGTAGCATAGATGGATCTTGATCCATGAGGTAATGAGTATAGGTATCATGGTATGTGTCACTCTGATCCTCAAAACCTTTGAATATGTGCATTTAGTTCTTTTTGTTTCTAAAGGGTTCTTGGATATTTTACTTATCCACTTGACCATGTATGGAGGGAATGCCAAGATGCCCTAGTAAGATTGTACCCATATATTTTGAGTTTCCATGGGGGGTATTTCTAAAGGATCATCATCCGCTCTTGTCATACTTACCACTTTCCATCTTACTTCCCGCTCATCCATCCCATTACATGGGTTCGAGCATTGGGTTGGCGAATCATTTTATAAGGGTTGCACCTTGCCTTGTGGGAAGAAGGGGCTAAAGGCCCAGAAAGTAAAAGTAGTGGGAAAAAGATAAGAGACTAAAAATAAAACCTCAAGATGCTTCGCCCAGGGATCCCCGAGAAAGAAGTAACAAGATTCTCAGCAAGAAACAAAGGGACCCATAAAAAATAATAAAATAAGACCTAGTCAGAGGATAGGGGGTCTCATCACGAGCCAACCTATTAGGTCCACAGGCATATAGCGGTATGACACTACTAGAAGTTGGTTACCATGCCAGGGTAGTGGCTCTTGGTGGCATAGCCAAGAGAAAGGGGGTCTCATCACGAGCCAACCTTTTCATTTCCGTGAAAGTGCTTGTGGATAACATTTCAACCACTGGTTACCACGCCAGGGAAGTGTCCCCTAATTAGCTTCTTGAAATAAAAAGTAATAAAGAATGAAGAATAAAAGGCATGAATGGGCTTGGAAACATTTTCATCCAGGACAGGTGTAACTTGCCTTCTATAAAGGCACCCACATGTAAGCCATGCATTTCCATTCTATCACTGCACCCCTTGTCAGGACATCCCTTATCCACTTCATCCATTAACATGACTTGGATTTGATTTATTCCGGAAACATCTCACATCCAGTGGACACTATCCCAATAGGACACCCTGTCACTTCCTCCAAACTTGCCTTGCAGATTTGTATAATGTCTTTGAGCACTTGACTAAGTAAAAGGGGTTTTATGCACATGTTTAATAAAATTGATGATTGGATGTGATTAACATTTCTATGATCCCTATGACTTATGAGCCCATGCAGGGCGTATATGTTGATGTGAAGGATCATACTCGAGGGACATGTACCACATTGGATAGGTACACATGGGGAGATGATTAGTTCAGACCTCCATGGGGCTGAAGATCCCACTAGATGGACGTTGAGACCCCAACAGGGGGAAAATATAGGACATAGGGGTTTGCACTGAAGAAGAGGAGGACGTTCCACAGAGGAACCCTAGCAGAGCCTTACCCAAAGGGGGTTGTGCCCTCTCCACTGAGACGTTGGCCTTGGAAGGCCCATGACATAACCCATGATGCCTATGACATCATCCAACATTTATGGACGTTTTGGGAGGTAGTTATGGCAGTTGTGGCACGTGTGGCATCTTGGAGAGGCCCAAGGAGGCCTAACATTTTTCTCGAGGAGGCCAATGCCACCCTAAAAACGGCTAACATCACCCTAGAAAGGGCATGACGTCTTTACTTTTTCTTGATTAGGGTTTAATTTGTGACAACTAATGTAAAAAAATATTATTTGGTATTTTTTCCTTGTCGGCCTTTTGGTGACCTAAATTTTAATTAAGGTCATTTCTAATGTATAAATTGAGGGTTTTAACTCTCATTTTGATCATCATATTTCCTTCATTTTTAGTGAGGTCTGAAATTTGCGCCCTCCTTTAGGGTTCTTGGCTGAAATTTTTATGTGCACTTGTTGAAGGAGGCTCTTTCAAGGCTATTTTCGGCATTTTCTTGGTGGAAGGTTTACAACTTGGGTTTGGCTTAATCAATGGTTGATGAATGTAATTGAATTTCTGCAATTATTCTTTATTCAAATGGTTATGGTATCTTTTACTTGCATTTTAGTGAAATTTGTTGGATAAAACGCTAGGGAATGAGCACATGTTGGTGTCCTTGTTTCATGTCCCTACCAAGTTATGCTAAGAGCCATTTTAATTTGCCGAAGATAGATGTTAGAGCCTTGCCATAGAAACACTCTACCTTTTACTCTTCCAGCCTAGTCATTTCATATTTACCCTTTGAGCTAAAGAAGGAGGAAGACACACTAAGGCCTAGGGATTCTACACCTTAGTGAGTTATCTTCCCCTAGGGTTGATAGGTTGAAGCCTTGCCTTAGAAACACTTCAACCATCATATCCCTCTTTTCTTTGGCCCTATCACTATCATTTCGTCCCTTCAACTTTTGCAGCCTTTTTGACTGCATTTACCCTAATAACGCATTGATCTAAGACCTTGTACTTGAGACCTTTTGATCACAACTTCTAAATACTCTTGAACAACCTTTAACTCCTTCTAACTCTAGCTTAGACTAACACTTACTAACTCTATTGTTGTCATCATCTATTTGTGCTATAAACATATCCATGCAACATTTATTGTGTCTTTAAAAGAAATTGAAGGATTGGCTAAAACGTTGCTTCTAGTATTGTTACATTGATGATAAATTGTCATTGATCATTGTGAATCCTCATTAGCATTTATTGTGAAGTGATATATTGTAATCACTGCTATTGTACATCATTGATCTGCTTCATCAATCTTATTGATCAATTTCTTTATTCAAGAAAGTCCTTGATTATATGAAGTACTAACCAAGCAAGTGATCTTGCACATGCATAGTTTTCTTGTTGTTTTGTCTCGAGAAGGTACACTCTTGGTTATCATTTGTACTTCTAGTTATCTTTATTTTTATTGGCTGATTAGCCGAACTTTCTAATCGGTGGTGACTTGTGAGGGGGGAAACTTTCTACTTAGCCATAAGTATTTTCCTTCTCAAAACCCCAAGTCACTGGGGACGTCTCCCTTGGACCTACCACCTTGAATAGAAAGAGTTATCCTATTGAGGTGACAGTGGTAGGATAGTCTCAATTTCGCCAGGTTGCCCTTCTTTCATCCATCCTTTACTCCAATTACAAACTGCACGATAACTTAGGGTAAGGATTAGGCCCTTGGGGAGGATACAATTTTTTACCTTGAGGACCCCAAGTGGGATTCGGGACCCCTGAGAAAGGTTGTCCATAATGTAATCTAGAAGGATAGGGATTCAGTATTCCTCCTTGTGGGTTCAGGTGTGATGGCCCTCCCATATAAGGTTGATGAAACGTACCTCCTTGGGGTGGTCCAGGGTTGTGAATGGTTTGCGATGAAATAAGATTGTCCCCCTACCATGGATTGGGTAACAATTGGACTCTAACCAATGAAAGGGGGTTTCCCCCAGTGGGCACGGGTGTGTGTGAAGATGGTTTCCCTCGAGAGGGATGTTTCTTGTTCATATGAATATAGATACTTTAAGATTTAAGAAATTATACTGCGGTGTGAACTTTCTAATTTATTTGAAGTTTCGGAAAAATGGTGCAGGAAATGTGATATCGCTCCTCGTTTTCATCTCACCAGTGTAAGCTTTGAAATGTTTTGAATCGTTAAATACATTGAGTTTCTAAGGGAGCCTTGTCAATTTTGTGAGTATTGTTGATAATGTTTTGATTGAGAAGAAGACATTTTGGCGCATAGTGAAGAATAAGTCCACACACGAGTTCAAATCTCTCCCTTATATCTGCACGTTGTTGAGCACTTCATTGTGGACATATTATGGATTAGTGAATCCCGACGGACTGTTGATATCTACTGTTAATGGGGCAGGCGTTGTATTCACATAAGTTTAATATGCATTTTTTTAATCTCTATTAGGGCCAACACAAGCATTGGCATGTCCTCTCGATAACTAAACTTTTGATAGAACTATTTTCAGTTTCCCAAATGTAAACACAAATATTAACATCAACAAGTTGCTAACACAAATATTAACATCATATACAAAACTGGAATTCTGGTAACACTCGATTCACTTAATAGAGATCCAAAGCTAAAGATGGATCTTGTCCGTGAATTACTTTTATGAATCATGGTATATCTAATTGTTATTGTTATGTAGCTGAAGACTATTATGCTGCTTGTCGATGTGATATTCTTCATTGCGGTGTTTTTGGTGACTTTTCTGTCACTGAATCATCAAACGAGGCTAACTGTCATAGGAGTTCTATGTGTGTTCTTAACATTAAGTATGTATGGTTCCCCGTTAGCAGCTATGGTAAGCTTATTTTTCCACATTTAGGCTCAGAAGAAAACTTTTAAAAAACGTTGAAAAACTACATGGGTAGGCCTTGAATCTTTCCTGAGCAATAACTCAAGAAAAATTAGCGCAATTTTAAATTTTACAGTGTAATCATGCAATTCCCCCTGTATGTGGATGGTAACAGAGAAGCGTCATAGTAACGAAGAGCGTGGAATTCATGCCATTTTTCCTGTCGTTCTTCTTGTTTCTCAACGGAGCAGTCTAGGCAGTGCTGGAACGAGATGTGTTTGTTGGGGTTAGTGTTCAAGTTGTTCATTGAATTAGATTCGGATAAATGTGTTCCTGCAATGTGTAGATCCCGAATGGAATCAGTTTCGGCCTTGGAGCTGCACAACTTAGTCCAACAGAGGAAAGGATAGGATGGGATATGGAACTGTAACGCCCCGTATTTTGGCTTTAGGTAGTTAGAAATTTGATTTTTCTCATCTTAGTAATTCATTTATTAGCAACTATTTGGACTCAACAATATTGATATAGACATGTGACAAGTGTACCTCTGGACCTATTTATGTGTTGCATACTATTATTTTAATTGTTATATGCTCATAATGATGATAACTCTTTGATTTGCTTAAAACATGCAAATTAATATGTGGAATTTAGGTACATGGATAATGATTCAAAGTTATGTTGAGAATGCATAACAGATGTAAGACATGATAAAAATAAACATACATTTCTTAATTGAACGTCAATACATATATGGATTCTTATATAAAATTATGATGTATATACATGGATATGAGTTATTGGTGAACTAACTTACAGGTTAATGAGCTATGCGATAGCCAAATAACTATAGTGTTGAGGTGACTTGGATGTCGTAGAAATCAAGAAGATAGTATATGCTATATGTTGTACTTATTATTTAATTAATGATTAAAAATATTGCTATGATTTGTGGTGAGTGTGGTTTTGATAGGACACACAACTTGCCCAGAGCGATTGTTTGATGACATGAATCTAAGAACAGTAGTTGCATATTATGGCTCGATATAAGGTGTTGTCCCTAGTTCTATAAGGAGGGGTGGAGGTATTGCCCACCGTTTATCCTCTGAAACCTAAAGTCGTGGGAGGGCTATGTGAAGTCACGCTGCCCTAGACGTGTGATGGCGACTGCTAGTTGCCTATTGGGGAAGCTCAGTCGAGATGTATGACACTTCCGCTTACGGGTTCTATGTGGAGTTCGGTCAATATAGTTGACGCTCCAGCTTAATCCAACAGAGGAAAGGATATGATGGAAGATGGAAGTAGGTTAGGAAGGAATGATGCTTCGATGTTAAGTTGAGAATCATGATTGAGGATTAGAGGTGCCACTATTGTTTACTCACTTGGTTCCTACCATGTTTAAAACCCTCTTTGATTTCCTATTGATGGTTTAAGTGTGATAATGATTTATAGATGAATTGGTGTAATTTTATTCGTTAAGATTATTAAATGATGCAATACTTGATCTGTTGTCCTACATGTCTTGGTGATCATATAGAAACTATGCACTAGAGGCAATTATTGTTTATCGTTAGTACATACATGAGATATGTGTCTTCTAGCTACGCACATATACCCTACCCCCATATACTAGTATAATTAATTAATGTATTAATTATTAAAGTAAATTATTAACTATTTAATTAAATGTTTATTGAATATGTAAATTGTATTGCATACAAAATATCTAGAAGTAGTAAATACCTTATTGACTTTGATAGATGGTGGGTATGATGAATTAAATGAGCATGGTGGGGTTTTATGTACATTTTGGGGAAAATGATCAAATAACATTTATTAGCTAGCATGAGAAGAAACACTTTTCATTTTATTTATTGTTGTTTAATGCAAGTCATTTATATTTAGTTTTATTTTAATATTTTCGCAAAATATCTAGATAAGGGAGGTTGATGGATAATAATGAGGGTGGTTTAGGAGACTTGGGGAAGTGTGTATGGAAACTTGATAAATAGGGAGAAGAGGTAGAGAGGAAGGGAAGGATGGAGAGGTTTGTGCATGACGAGAGGTTGTGAAATTATTGGAAGATATAATTCTTGTGATAGTTTTCTTTGAGCATTTGTGCTTTGTTGTTCTTGGAGTCATGGGCACGGAGGGCCAAGAAACCGAAAGTTTTCTTGGAGCTAGGAAGCCATCTAGGATCCTAGTTGGTAGGGAGGATTTTGTTGTTTCACTCTGGGTAAGCTGGAAAAGAATGCTTGGAAGTGCCCAGGACTACATTACAATGATGAGTTTCGATAAACTAAGGAGGAGGTATTTTTCGGTGGTATTTTGTTATTGATATTTTTATATACTTTGTTTTAAGTTCTAAATCTTAGAGTTAACCTATTACTTATTCATCATGTTATTTAGATTTATCATTGAGCAAATGTAGAAGAGTTGTAGAAATGAAAATAAATGAAATTATGTATTTAATGAGTGACAAATTGCCTAACATCCTAGATGGGTGTTACATATGGTATCAGAGCCCGGTTTCAAAACTGAAACCTGGGCTTGACCACCCAATTTGGGTTGTTACACTCGGTTGCAATGACTAAAATCCAAAGATATGCCCTCAAGTCTGTGTCAGATATGAATTAACATTTTCATTGGATGATAATTCTTTGCAAACTAACCAAAGAGTAGCAAGGAAGCCCGATATTATCGAATACCTTCAAGATATTAGAGGCTATCCACTACTATAGGAAAATTGTGCACATGATGCACAAGGCTACCCTGTTCCAACATGAACAAAGTTAAAAACGAAACCGATGTAAGAAAGGAAAATGAACTAATGAGATTCCTAAGAGGCCGATGTCCTAATTTCCAACAAATCATGCAAATTCATATTATGACATATCATAACTCAAGCTTTCTAATTTTTAAGCTCTAGAAAATGAATTCCATGAAATAAAAGTTTCCATGGAAAATTCTAATTTCAATGTGTTCACCAACTCAAAATCCGTGTAAAGCATATCAAGAGAATACACCTAGCACTGTAAAAATATGATGAAGTTCAATCAGAAAATGTTAACCATAATTTTGCTTCAGTAGTTGTTTCAGTGTAATAATGAAGTTAAACATCCCAATTTGATAGCCATCTCTGTCAATATGCATAATGATAATGCTTTAACTCCTGGAAAATCCCAGTCGACATTTAGAAAAATCATAAGAACATAGAAAGCACCTGAAGTGGTCCACTTGTAGGTTTTTGGGTGTTCTTGCTGGCCATCTACTAACAGCTTGAGAACTCTCCACTCTCGGCAATATTACAGGTAGGTTTTGAACCTCTTGGCTGCAGACATCACACATTTTGTTTCCCTTATGGTAAATGATTTCACTGCACATTCTTTAGCTTTTCTCTTCTGAATTAAATCCTGGTAGGCACTGGAATCTTTTACAACAATCCGGAGAAAAGCATAATGTGCCTCTGCCAATAGTGACACATCACCTTCCATGTAATCAACAATCTTTTCAAATTACTCAAGGGAGAAAGGCCACAGATTAATCTCCTTCCCAAAAGAAGTGCAAAAGTCCCAGACCATCAGAACATCTCCTACACAATCCATTGGTGCAAGAAAATATGTTGTTGCACATGGTCGTTATGAAAAAACGGGATCATCTGGACCAGGCTGCACCAAGGAATCCTCTATGAGATACTTAATAGGGGGTTCAGTGGAGATCCTGTACTTCCGTGCCAATTCGTCATGAACTATCCAAGGTGTACTGGACGAAGTTGATTCTCTAATAAAGGACTTCAAGACATCTTGTGTAACAAGAGGCTTCTTTCGAAGCAGAGCTTCCGCACTCTCTATAGATGTATCAGTTACTTTCTTATTTTGTCAAGCCAACCGACTTCATACTTAAAGGTGCCATCCTCATCATCAAGCTCCTGGATTACCTTCAGAATCTTACAAGGAAATAAGGAATCTGTCTTCCAACCCGTGACTTCTTTCACCTACCAGATAAATGTCCTTGACGTTGTTTGATATTTTACTAACAAGCTCTTTAACTCTAAGTGTCTTGAACTGGACCATACGCAAAACTGGTCCAATTGGCTCTTTCGGAAAGTGTTGAGCCTTCTCTGTTGCACGACACTCGGAGACAAGAGCCTCTTCATAGGTTAGATTTGTCTTTCTTGACACTTTACATACCCATACCCTCTGACAATAATGATTTATTCGTTAAAAATATTCTTGATAATCCCTGAAGATTTCTTTCGTAAATCGAATTTGAAACACCTGTTCATTGGGCTTAATGTCTTCCGGAGGTTTAGCAAGAGGAAATGGTTTCCTCTTGAAGAGAGGCATAGAGAAAAGAACTCGGACCCCCGAAACAAATCCTCAAAAAAAAAAAAACAATGTAGTCGTACAACACTCCAAGACCCGCCCTGGAAATGATAAAGAATGATGTAAATAAAAATCCAAGCTAATAATAAAATTGCAAGTTACCCCGAATTCATCCTAATCAATATCAATTCGAGGTCTTCATTGTATCTGTACTTGGATCTCAGAGTTAACAATTTCTCTTCTTCAACCCTTGAAAGGGAGACAATGAAGATCGGAAAGGTGGATTTAATAGGAAACAAATCTGTGACGATAGATCTCGTGATTGGAAAGAAATAATGAATTATCTAGTGTTGGTAATCACAATCTAGTTCTATTGGAGTAAGAGAAGCTTATAGCATCGACGCAAGTGGTTTTCTAACCAATAAATAATATTTCCATCAAATATTACTAGCAAGATTAAAAAAAAAAACCCAAATAAATTACATAGAGGTATGGCTCGACTTGATTCACTGAATCAGGTCATGGCATGACTGATGCTATCGAGAGTTGTAGGGATGGCGTGAAATCAAGAGAGTCAGTTTTACACGCCGAGAGGAAATGTGAGCTCTCGGTCTAAATGAATTCATTGAGTCATTACCACCCAAAACGTAAAACTTGGCTTGAAATCATCATTGAAACCTTTCTTACAATGTCCACCAGATACAGGACTATCAAAAAGGTCGAGTAAATTAGGTGGAAAGAAGAAATTACGGACCACCGACATTTCTCTTTCCATTTTTCTGTCACCACTCTAAAAAAAAAAATATCCAAAAGTGACAACTACTTTTCACGGCCTGCCAGTCAGTGTGTCTCCTCAGAGGGGAGGTGATGGCCTATTTACAGTGGATACATCTAGGACACATGGATATTTTTCAAACTCCTCATTTCCCCACAATATGATCCCAATGCATATCTAGGAACTCACCCCATCCCATCCCACTTTTCCAATTCTGATTTGCCACATGCATAGATGGAGTGTGAGGTGAGGTGGTTCAATGGACTACTCCCTTTGTTGTGATGTGGGCTCGGACATAGTAGAGGCATCAGCAGTGGTAGAGTGCCTAGTTGACTTTGATACAACCCTTCCACCAGGCTTTAATAACCAAGCATTAGTAGCAAGATATTTCACCATTTGACGCTTAAAGCATAGCTAAATAGGCCGCAAGTTCGAAATTTGTTTTATTCTTCCTCCGCGGAGAATCAAAACTAATACCTATGAGAACACAACAACTTACACTCTGCACTCTAGCCAACAAAGCGCATGAATCACTAAATATGTCTATTCGAGGTCCGACATGAGACAGAAATCTTTCTGAGAGAGGCAGAACTTAATCCTCCTATAAGAATTGTAAAGAACTTAAGCAAATTTCTTCTTTGTTTCTTCTCTTCTGCGCCTTATCGTCCTCCGAGAACACTACCTGTTGCTGCTGCGCTTCCACGGTTGGAGAATCCATAGTAGCCTGTGGATCTGGGACATCGTAACGCTTGCGTTTCTTGATTGGTTGATCTAACAAAACCATCGAACTTTTGGAGACAAACCCCCAAAGGAAGGGTCTCAACATTTGGGGAGGAATTTAAATTCCTTAATGTAAATGATTTTCTTTATTTATTCTAGAGAATGAGTCATAGTTCTAGAAGAACTATGGATAGGGATGAGTTGTTTTGATACAGAAGATCTTAGAGACCTTAGGGATAGCTGGAGTGATTTTAGGATCAGTCTGCAAGTTATGTAGATCTAAACAACATTCTATTTGTTTCCTAAATTGTATATAAACTCTATGTCCGCAAATAGAGAGGGAGAGACCAAACTAATGTAAATCAGGTCATAGGTTGGCCAAATATTGTTAGATCAGGCCAATAGAGAAGCGAAAATCTGAGTAATGGTGTATATACAGAGTTATTGAATGAAATATAATTTCATGTCATTCGTATTGTCTTTGATTGAAATCTGAGGATGAATTGGAAGAGTTTCGGTATCTGCATGAAGTATGGACTAATGATAGATTTGGTTATTGATCTATCATAGATATTTTGCAAGGATGAGAGACACTTTAGGTTTTTTGTGCATATGGTAAGATTCTCTGTGTGTATTTACAGGAGAATTAAAAGGGTAATTCATGTATTCATCGACTGCACATGAATTAAGGGTTTTGTGTGATTCTAACCTTGAAGAATGAGGAAGAGACTCATTGACATGAATATATCTCTGTTTAGTGTGAATGGAAAACTGAGTGAGCATATGATCATTTACGCTGGAAATTATATGTAATTCCTGTAATAGAATAGGAGTGCAGAGGTTTTGATGGTTGGTTGATTTTCGAACAATAAATAGCTACAGGAATATGTGATTTATGTGAAAGTTTTTTTTTAAAACGTCTTTTGAGGACCAAGATCTGTGTATCTCATTATGAATCAGATGTCTTAGTACTGGATCAAAGCTTGTGAGGTATATCGAACTGTGGATTCGATTTGTGGAAATTTTGCCAAAACTCTGCATTGGCAATAAGGTGAAGTATTGGCGAATGGTTAAGGCGTTGAAGGAAGTAGCCATTTATGTGTAGAGTAACTAAACTCTGTTGATCAAGGATCTGTGTGGAGACCTGAAAGAGTATGTAAACACGTTGCAAAGAAGATTAGATACCTCTGGGAAACGAGATCCATTTCGACACCCAGTCTTAATGTGTATTTTCTTTGATCTGGTGTGGGATTGTCCAAATCATGATGGATTGAATGCCCATCCATTTCATCACTTTAAGACTAAATTAGAGATGGAATGGTAGAATGTGCATATCTCTCGCTCTTGTGAGATGAGGGTGTATTATATTTATTTGTTGGAATATACGTGAAGACAGTTGGTCTTCGCTGCCTCTCGGATTGTTGGTCTTCATAACTAATACACAGCATGACACCTATAGATAGAGAACAGGTCGAACTTGCTTTCCAACTCTGAGATACACCAGCAGAGTGAATTCAATAGACAAATACGATTCATCGGTCACAACTTGGAATTTTGAATAGGGACTTAAATTCCCTCGCCTTCTATCAGTCATCCAAAAGCTGGAATGTGTAAGTAGTTTTCATGAGTTGAAGTATTTTCCTTGAAATTATAATTGTGGGTATATAGAGGAAGCGGGTCATGTAGCTATCTTTTAAAAATATGGAATTTTCCTAAGATAAGAATAGAATTTGTACGCTAGAAAGAGAAGCAGATAGAGTTGTAGTTGTTGTATTTACAAGATGATGATATTTCTGTCAATCCAGTTGATTGTTGAAACACCATATGCACGTGAACTGTTAGAATCTAGTTAGTAATGTTAAGAGTAATGTTAAGAGTGAAGGACACATCAATGTTACAAGAAATACATTTACCACTTACAAGTTAGCAAGAGGTTGGTTTCATGGGGAGGTCAACGAGTTTTAAGGTCTCCATAATATTTATGATTATAAAAAACAACTAATGACGTGTTCTACTCTTAATTCTTGTGTATTATATGTTTTGTGTATGAGAATATATATGATTTTCTGGTGATACTTATTCTCCATAGAGGGAGGTTCATGTAACCATTTACCGCTGGCTAGAAGAGACTATATAATTAATGGAGAATTTGGTGTGGTGTGCAATTGAAATTTTTGCTAGCTTAGGAGCATAGCTTATGTACTTGGGTTGCTTCTACACTTAAGTGTGAGTGAGAAGGTCTTGACCCTAAAGAGGGTGTAGTGCCAAGTCTACCACCATAGCAGTTATGGATTGTTTTTAATCAATTACCTAGGTTAGTGTGGTCATATGGTATATTGTAAGTGGGCTTATGTTGTGAACCTAGAACTTGAGTTTGGAATGATAAATGAAATATCATGACATTATTTTTATTTATATCATAATGTGTGATGGGGTATATCAACTAGTTTCTATCGACCAATGTGATGTTAGGTCAAATCATGCTTAATTGTTGAGTTGACTTAATCATACTAAAGTAGTGGAGTTCATCTATATCTTGTGAAGGATTGGTAACTTTAGTATAATAAGTGACAAGTACTTTAGATAAGGCTAGTTGACTCAGAAAAATGAATGAAAGAACACTTTGAGAAAAGGGGGTATTCCTGGGGAAAATGCCATCACTTTCACCCATAAATTTATTTGGTAGTAGAAATTCCAATGGAGTGCCATGGAGGGGTGAGGTGTATAAATGGAAACTCACACCTTGAAATGAATTAATTGGTCTAGCAACTACTTGTTCACTAACAAGGATTTTTCCCTATGAAGAAACTCTGTTTGAAAATAAATAAGTAAATAAATAAATCTATATGAGGAATGATGAACACATGCTTCCCATTGTTAAAAAACGTCTTTCATGGTAGGGGAAAGAACTTGAAAGTGCTAGAAATGGACAAGAAAAGAGCTAGATACCAAAGTTGGTAAGTACTATGTAGGTATAGAGGATATAATTTTGAGACGTAAGAAGTATCATGCTGAGAAGAGAAGACTTCAAGGACAAATGACTAAATATTTTGGAATGAACTCTTGTAGTAAATTTATTATTGATATAAAATGTTCACTAACCCACGTGTCAAAATGATGCTCTTTATGTATATGCATGTTTGTAATAGTGAATTGATGATAGAAAGCAGGATTTTCCTCGACCGTGATGAAGAGAATCCTATACTAGACAATTAACTTGTTTAAGATATAATTTATATAACTTAAAGAAAAGAGAGATATTAAGGACAACGGAAAAACAAACCGTGAAGTAACAACATCACATGACCATCAATTAGAAGTATCTTGGTCAATGCTTGTAAGCATAGAAAATTTTGGTGTGTCAATCTCATGAGTGATGTAATATGTATTGTCAAGCTAGAGTGATGATCAAAATCGACAAATGCTCATCTATAATTATCAATATATCTCAAGCGGAATTGTATGTATGACTTAATGCAAATTATAATCAAACTCGATATAAGATTCACTTAACTAAAGAACCAATAATGAGATAAGATTATAATTGGCTATCAAACTAGTAGACTATACTTTAATATATAAGAGAAACATGTACTTTCATTAATTTAATTACCAATGGTAATAAAATAGAGTCAAGACATAGTAAGTTGCCTACTAAATAGGTGTAGTTACAATCAATATATTAATAGCCTCAACATGTTTTAATCAAGTCATGGTCCAATGGGACCAATATAACACAAGGTTTTCTATCAGGATGGATAAATAGAAGTTGTGTCATAAATTCTACTCATATTGTGAATGAGCATAACTTCAGAACGAAGTTTCTTGAAGGGTGGGTGTATGTAACGCCCCGTATTTTGGCTTTAGGTAGTTAGAAATTTGATTTTTCTCATCTTATTAATTCATTTATTAACAACTATTTGGACTCAACAATATTAATATAAACATGTGACAAGTGTACCTCTGGACCTATTTATGTGTTGCATACTATTATTTTAATTGTTATATGCTCATAATGATGATAACTTTTTTATTTTCTTTAAACATGCAAATTAAGATGTAGAATTTAGGTACATGGATAATGATTCAAAGTTATGTTGAGAATGCATAACAGATGTAAGACATGATAAAAATAAACATACATTTCTTAATTGAACGTCAATACAGATATGGATTCTTATATAAAATTATGATGTATATACATGGATATGAGTTATTGGTGAACTAACTTACAGGTTAATGGGTTATGCGATAGCCAAATGACTGTAGTGTTGAGGTGACTTGGATGTCGTAGACATCAAGAAGATAGTATATGCTATATGTTGTACTTATTATTTAATTAATGATTCAAAATATTGCTATGATTTGTGGTGAGTGTAGTTTTGACAGGACCCACAACTTGCCCAGAGTGATTGTTTGATGATGTGACTCTAAGAACAGTAGTTGCACAGTATGGCTCGATATAGGGTGTTGACCCTAGTTCTATAAGGAGGGGTGGAGGTATTGCCCACCGTTTATTCTCCGAAACGTAGAGTCGTGGGAGGGCTGTGTGAAGTCACGCTCCCCTAGACGTGTGATGGTGAATGCTAGTTTCCTGTTGGGGAAGCTTGGTCGAGATGTATGACACTTCCTCTTACGGGTTCTATGTGGAGTTAGGTCAATATAGTTGATGCTCCAGCTTAGTCCAACAGAGGAAAGGATAGGATGGAAGATGGAAGTAGGTTAGGAAGGAAAGATGCTTCGATGTTAAGTTGAGAATATTGATTGAGGATTAGAGGTACCACTATTGTTTACTCACTTGGTTCCTACCATGTTTAAAACCCTTTTGATTTCTTATTGATGTTTTAAGTGTGATAATGATTTATAGATGATTTGGTGTAATTTTATTCGTTAAGACTATTAAATGATGCATTATTTGATCTGTTGTCCTACATGTCTTGGTGATCATATAGGAACTATGCACTAGAGGCAATGATTGTTTATCGTTAGTACATACATGAGATATGTGTCCGCTAGCTACGCACACATACCCTACCCATGTACACTAGTACAATTAAT
>SNQJ01S0010104.1:24517-54488 GCA_010110895.2 Picea sitchensis | reverse complement strand
TAATTAAGTGTAGTATCTTAATATTTATATATGTAGTTGATAGCTATCTGTCACATAGATCACATGACATAAAATTAAAATGATAATTTTGAATAAGATTTTATATAGATATTTTAGCTTTATTTATAAGGGGTTAACGTGTCAATTTTGATGGATTCAAACATGCTATCTAAAGAAAAGTTTTAGCCTCCTAAATGTTGACATATTTTTATTTTTTTTAGCCTCCTAAATGTTGACATATTTTTATTTTTTTTAAATTTAGAGATAACATTTTAATTTTTATCAATATGACTCATATAAAGACTATGGTTTTTCCTTTGAGTTAAATTATTTTGACTTTTCATAATTTTTCAAAGTTTTATTAAAATTTTATATTGATTTAAAAACAAATTTGTTTTTCAAAAATTTATCATTCCTTAATAAAGGATGACATGTTTTTATTTCTTTAGTATATACCAATTTATTTTCTCTTTTTATAATCTTTTAAGAATAACTTAAATAACAAAAAATAATCATTCATTAATCACATATCTTCTGGTACATCCAATACACATTTTGGACTAGAAAATCAAACAACTCCATAATCGAGCCAGAATATATTTCTGGTCCAGAATGCATACTAGATGCACTTGGAAAGCGTTGTCTTGATCCACTTGAATCACATTCTAATAAATATCATGATTAGCATCATGTATATTTTTCTTGAGAAATGATACATGGAATACATTATGAACAAACATAGACGCAGGAATGCAATCATATAAGTCACTGGACCAATCCTCTCTAGGATTTCAAATGCCCCACAATAGTGAGCTACCAACTTTGAACAATTTCCCAACTTTAGGGAACTTCCGTTGGCTTCCACTTTCAAGAATACATGGTCCCCAACTTTAAATTCCTTGTGATTTATTCCCTTATCATTATAGTTTTTCTGTCTGTCTTGGGAAACCTTTAAATTTTGTTTTATTTTCAACAATTGTTCCTCCATTTCCCCGAGTAAATTTGGCCCAACCACTCCTTTATCTATTGGGTTATCTTAGCTTATCGATGTGTTGCACTTTCTTCCATTAAGTGCCTCAAATGGGCTCATCTTTAGAGATGTTTGGTACCCATTGTTATAAGAAAACTCTACTAAGTGTATGTAGTCTTCCCATTTTGATGGTTTATCCATCACATACATCATCAACATATCTTCAATCACTTGATTCACCCTCTCTGTTTATCCATCTGATTTTGGATGATAAGTTGTACTAAAATTCATATTTGTTACAAATCCATTAAATAATCCCTTCCAAAATTTGAGGTAAATTTTGGATCTCTGTCAGACATAGTTGTCTTGGGTATGCCATGTAATCTAGCAATTTATCTCATATAAACATCAACAATGTTGGTTTACTTGTGGGTGAGCTTAATTGGAATAAAATGGGCAACTTTAGTAAGCTTATCTACCACTACCATGATAGAATCATGTTGTTTGTTTATTCTGGGTAGTTTGGTGATGAAATCCATTGTTACAACTTCCCATTTCCACTTAGGAATGGGTAATGGTTGTAGCAAACCAGCTGGGTGTCTATGCTTAGCCTTTACCTTTTGACATTCGAAACATTTGGCAATAAAATCATCAACCTCTTTCTTCATGCCTGGCCAATAATATTGGCTCTTGACAGTTGCAATAGTTTTCTGATAACCTGGGTGTCTAGCATAAGGTACATTATGCATTTCTCTCAATATCAGATTTTTCAATTCATGAGAATTTGGAAAATAAATTATGCCCCTGTACTCAGAATGTCATCATTATCTAGCTTATATTCTTCAATTTTCTGCTGCAAATTACCTTGCTGTAATTTTTTCACTAATTCCTTGTATTGCAAATCTAATTTTGCAGCCTCTAAAATTCTATGTTTCAAATATGATTGGTACATGCTAATGGTTGTAGCATGAAATTTATGCACTCTTCTGCTAAGTGCATCAACCACTTTGTTCTCTTTCCCCTTGATATGTTTTATATCAAAGTCATATTCACTTAGAAATTCTAACCATCTGCTTTGCCTAGCATTTAGAGTTGGTTGATCAAATAAATATTTCAGACCATTATGGTATGTCATTATCTCAAACCTTTTCCCCATGAGGTAGTGCCTCCATTTCCTCAAGGCATGCACTATGGTTGCCAACTCCAAATCATGAGTGGCCATATTTTTCTAGATTATAATTGATGACAAGGATTCTACTTCAAGTTATTTAATGAGCATGGGATCAACTGTTGTATCCTGGAGTTGTAAGAAACCTGCCACAATTGCAAATTCAACATCAGAAGATGAATATATCTCAGCTTGGGAAGGAGCTTGTGAAATAGTATGGTTGCGACGAATTTTGTAGGATCTTAAAGTTGTTCAAAATGAAGCTACTTCCTTATTCATCGATATTAAATCAACAATAAAGTTAGCTAAAAATCCAGTTTTTTCATTCGAAGAAAAACACATGTTGATACAAAATACCATTATCTACGAACTCTCGTCACCAAGGGAATCATGAAACCAAATTATCGTCCAACAAAGGATCAAACGACTAACATTTTCACCAAGTTTCTTGGAAGAATTAAGTTCACTAAGTTCAGAGTCGAACTTGTTATATTTTCCAAAGATATTTTGGACAGGGATGATTTTAAGGATGAAAATTTATATTAAAATGTAGAAACATGGGATAATATTACTAGTCCTTAAAATGCAAAATGTTTAGCGATAGATTTGTAAAAATATTCAAATTTCTATAAGGATTTTATATAGTTTCTATAAAAATTTGGCAATTTTTAAGGTAAAATAAGTTTATTCTATGGAATTTGGGCGAATAGTTTTAAAAAAAATGGAAATTGGCGAATCGTTTTTGGGGAAAAATCATGGAAAACTAGCCCATTTGCGAAATTTATCCCCGAAAGCATCTATGATTTTGGATCAAAGGGGGTTTTGTTAGGAAATGTGGTCCAAAATAGGTAAATGTTTTATAAAATAAAACATTATTGTAAAGGATACCTTCACACTCATGTGAGGTGTCCAAGCTAGTTCTAGTCAGTTGTAGTTAGTTCTAGTCAGTTGCAGTTAGTTCTATTCAGTTGTAGTTAGTTCTAGTCAAAAAAAAATTTTGTTATAGTTTTTTTGGTATTTAAACCCATTTGATATTCCATGTGAGGCGGATGTTGGCCCGTATCCCTCACGTTCCTCTTATGTAATATTTTTTCCTTAATTAATAAAATGGTGTGTCTGAGGACACTTGTGACATAAACCAATCCCTGATTTCTTTAATGGCCTCCATAGATTCTGTGGATATTCGCAACGGGTTCTATTTATAAACGAGAGCATACAAGGGTACTAATAATGCTCACATATTTCATATAGATGTTTCTTATAGATATCCTCCTATAACTGGAAATAATAAACATGAATAGAGAATAAACTAGGGTTCCATTCCCATCCCATCCCAAGAAAATGAATTGTAGCACATATAACACCAATTTAAATAAGTTGACATGTAAAAACCTGATTTTTTCACTGTCGAATCTTTCCTTGTTATTTCAAAGATATTGATTAACAACAACTAAGCCCAATTGAAGACATGCCCATTCTCTCCATAGGGGTCCATTCCCTCTTAAAATGTATGTTATGAACTCCTCATCGTACAAATTTCGTATCATGGTATACAACAACCTGTAGGGTTCCTTCATATTGTGTGTCAAAAACACTTTGTTTCCCTTTGGTAGAATATATGCTCTTTTCTTCCACCATTCTTACATCACTTATTTTGTGTCTTCATGTTCATTTTTTAATTTATCCATCTATTTTGCATTCAAAGGTGATATTGGTATATGAAGCTTATATGGGATATGAATGCATTATATCCATGCTATGAGCTCTTTGCTTTCATTAAGTGTGGAAAAATAATCCTTATAAAAATGGGAAAATACCCATTTCTTTGCATTAATATATGGCATGAGAGTTGATCTGGCCGCTATAGCGTACAATCCACTTGCTCGAACATTATGATACACATTCAATTCCTCATCCTCTGCGGGAAGTATTCTTTCAAAAACATCTCTTACATTTGGCTACAGGTTAGGCATTTGTCTCGACCATCGTGGTAGTGGGTATCTACTATTATGAGAGTGTCATGAGATTTTCCCTGCATTGACAAGTTTTTTTATGGATCCTCTCTTCCCTATAACGTTTGCAACGAGATCCTAAGAAATCCTACGAGATATGAAAGAATGTGACTATGGCATGATAACGATAGATATTGTTACAACAATTTATTAGAATGTACACAAAAACTCTCAACTATGTAGAAGAAATCAACAATTCCAATACTCTTCACAATATTCTAGACAAATAAGAACAACCATGTGCTTTCACCTAAATTCTACTTTAATATGCCTAGTTACTGCACACACTCCGTATTGAATACTTCACGTAGGTTTATTGTGTGAATGACTGGTTGTTGTACATCGCCATTAATGTTTTTCCGAAGAATTTCTTCACGATAGATATTTTCTAAAAGAGGGGTCTCAGGAAGTTGTGTCTTTTAAAAATATTTCTTTTGAAAAGCCTATCAAAAGTTCGAGTCTTCGGGAAACCAATCATTCAGAAGGGTGATATTTTGGGAACAGCCTATGACAAACCAAGGTTTCACAAAGGTAATCCTCCTATAAGCATTTCAAAATAACACATTATCGAGATGATGAGACTTTGGAAAGAAAAGTCTTCAAAAAGGATGGCTATCAGAAGAAACTCTTGTGCATGATTATCTTTTGCTATGATGGGATTCCCTAGAGGAATATTTAGTGTATCAAAATTTGTGTTTCTAAATAAAAGGCATATGCAGAGATGATGAAGCACCTTTTACTATTAGGTTGACCAACGAGATATGGAAATTTCGTGAGAATAAAAAAACGTTGACCAACCACATGTCCCCGAATTGAATTCCTTTGACACTAGATTTCAACCAATCATTGTTTGACATCTATTCATCATGTAGAGGATATACATTAAGGTGGACCCATTTCGTATCGGTAAAATTCTATCAGAAGAATTATTTCGGGAAAAACGTTGTGTGTCAAACACTATTCTTTTCGATGTGGTGAAATCTGAAAATGAAGGTTCTGAATATCATTGGCCTTCAAACTTTAGGATATTCTGACAGCTTATACAAAGTAGACCCAGTTCACAACTCTCCGATAAAGGATATATGATAGCTTATCGTCTTTGGGACTTTGGAAAAATTTGGGTAGTGGCATGCTTGTTCCTCGAGTGAGAGTTTCTAAGGAGGGAAATTCTTATATCCCTCTAGACTTGGTCAAATGGGTTCACATTCAATTTATTATCTTGAGAGGGCTTCCAAAAGGGTGTTATAAAGGGTGTTATAACTGATTTCTATTGAGGGAAGGGGCTAGTGAAAGTCTTAGGAAAATTAAAGAGACTTTTGATCAACATAGATATCCTTTGATAATATGAGATTGCATGTATAGAATAGTATTTCCTTTGCAAGTACCTGGCTGAGTTAGTAGTGAGAAAATATCCTTTCTTACAAATTTGTTAGGGGAACCCATCAAAATTTTCTAGAACAAAGAATTAAGAGGCTAGAAGGAGACGACGAAAACAGTTTAATCACACCAGTGACAACAAACGCTAGCACACAGTCTAGGAAACAAGTTACTATGACACCACACACCGGCTCAAGACAACTGGCAAACATGCACAAAATAACAAGGAGGACGACTACCCTTACGATGCAAACACGACCACTCCTACAAGCTAAGGGACAACACCCCCATCCCGACATCACGGCCTAGACGAAAAAATACTAGAACCTCAAGGCGCGTGGACCTAACGCTGGAAGGCGTTTGACCCTTGCGCCAAGAGAAACTTGCACGCTCGTCAGCACTCATGCAAAAGAACCTACCCCGACCAAGATCTCATTCGTCGCTATCCCCCAGGGCATGCCATGATCCCCTCATCAGGAATCATGCCATTCCCTGGGTGATAGATGCATCAATAACCTTGACGCAAAACAAAAGGGACCAAGAATCAAGAAAACTCTGATGAGCTAGGAACCGAATACTGACTGGGAGACTATACCTACCCCACACAAAGGTTGACGAGACACAAGAGGACAAAGACAAGGGGTGACGCTAGCCCACATGACATTGTCCCTCTCCCCACCAATCACCGAGTCTAACCGGTCTATGATTACATTCAATTTTAACAAGGGTTCCATTCTAATGGGGCATGTCAAGTTACAATTAGACAATAATGCGTCTGCTAAATAAACGTTAATACAATTAATTTTACAAATCTAAGTGGTCAATACTAAAGCCATAATTATAAATGCCCTCTATCCTTAATTAAAATTCAATCCAACGAATCTAAAATTTGCAATCCATTCCTTACTTACCAATCAAATTTTAATCTTTAACACAACCTAATCGGTCAAGTCTATGTTAATCCAAATTCTCCACCCAACTAGACATTGACTTAAATAACAACATTTACAATCTTAAAGTAGAATTCTATCATTATAACACTTATGAACAATTAAATCTCAGCATGTAGTCTATTTATATTGACCGAACTAACAATAGTATTTGTCTAATAATATTAGAAGGAAACTACTAACTATTAGCCGGGCTGGAGCAATTTATCGAGGAAATTAACATAGTGGTTACTTAACAATTAATATAGAAAGAACAAGGCAATTACATGACCATTAACATGACAGTTAAAAGAGCACTAACAAGGTAGTTTACATGACTATTGTCATAACAAGTAATACAACAATAGCAAGGCATTTAAGGTGTTAGTTAACATTTAATTCGCTGTGTCATTTAATCCAAAGAATGAATATGTTGGCCATTTACATTGTTGTAGCAATTGTTCTGGAAATTAATATGACCATTACATAACAATGAATCTAGCAATAACAAGGCATTTAACTCATTGTTATCTATTTTATTTGCTGGCAAAAATCAAGGCAATTAATGCGACCATTACATATCAATGAATCTAGCAATAGTAAGGCATTTAACTAACTGTTATCCATTTAATTCGTTGTGGAAAAATTAGTAAAAACGCAGTGCCCACATGGTGGTCAATCGTGCCCAGTCGAAAACAACTCAACAATTAAAGGCAAACGTATCCAATCAACATCAACGCAGTCCATCACTCAAGAGCAAACACAGTCACAGTTTGAAGGCGAAATCGTGGTCATTATTGCAAGTCAGTTATGAATTGAATAACAAAAAAGGGTGGGCGAGTTCGACATGCACACAGTCAATTTTTATTTACCAAAACTGTGGTCATTCCAGAAAGTGAATTTAAAATTTAAAAGGCTAAATTCATGGGTGATTTCTACATCAACTCAGTCCATCGTTTGAAAGAAAAAACATGGGCATTTAAAACGAAAAATCTCAGTCTCATTTGAAAGCAAAAACGTGAGCATTTAAAACAACAAACTCAGTCTCATTTGAAAGCAAAACCGTGGGCATTTAAAACAACAAACTCAGTCTCATTTGAAAGAAAAAATGTGGGCATTTAAAACAGTAAACTCAGTCTCATCTTAAAGCAAAAACGTGGGCAATTAAAACAACAATCTTGGTCTCATTTGAAGGAAAAACGTGGGCATTTAAAACAACAAACTCAGTCTCATTTGAAAGCAAAAACGTGGGCAATTTTAAACGACAATCTATGTCTCATTTGAAAGCAAAAATGTGGGCACTTAAAACAGTAATCTCTGGTAACATTTAAAAGCAAAAACGTTTTTCCATTTCCAGGATACCAATACAAAATGCAGACATGAATCAATTCGTTTTTCCATTGCCCGAATACCAATACAAAATGAAGACATGAATCAATTCGTTTTTCCATTGCCAGAATACAAATACAAAATGCAGACATGAATCAATTTGTTTTTCCATTGCCAAAATACCAATACAAAATGCAGACATGAATCAATTCATTTTTCCATTGCCAGAATACAAATACAAAATGCAGACATGAATCAATTCGTTTTTCCATTCCCAGAATACCAATACAAATTGCAGACAACAGTAAGAGAACCGAAAGGATCCAATCATCCAAGGACAACAATGGAGGTAGACGGCTGATAGGTTCGTTCTTTGCTCATCATCCTCGCACAGAAAGGCAGGGTGTTGAGATCCATAGGTTTATTAATGCAGAAGCGACGACCGTAGATCAGGATTCTGGATGACTGCCTAGACGAGGACTGATGAGCTAGGGATGATAGGCAAAACCACCACAATGGTCATAATCAAACACCACAAGGAGGTCAAGACATGCGGGGAAACGAAGGCCATGGGATTCAATCAATCATCGAGCTAGGCTATGAAATAAATTCAGTCATCAATCTAGACAATCAATTTACTTACTCCATTAAACATGCAGATCCAAGCATAAATCCGACAACAATCTACCATACAAAAATTCCTGATCGCCCGCTCTCAGTGACGACCCGCGTGCTTCGTGCAACTCCCACTTGCCGACCGACGAAACTTCACCGGTACCTCCCAGACATTGCTAGCGGTACTCTTCTTCCCCCTTATCCCCCCAAGCCGCAAAGGGGCCACACACATTATCTAGAGATTCAACTAGCTCCCATCTCACCTCGCAAGGCCGAGCTACCACTCCTTACCGATCTTGGTATCCTAACTCCCACAAGCTAAGTCAGTCAAGTAGAGATTTCTGCAATGTAACGTTACACAAACAGAAAAAGGTCCTTCATCCTTCTCCTCCCTCCATTATATAGAGTATCCAAGTCCTTTACCTTCCCAAAATCCCATTTAATTTAATGTTTAATAAATTAAATACTAAAAATCCTCCCCGTACAAGTGTCACCCATCCCCTTCATTCCTCCATAAATTAATTTATTTAATTAATTAATTACCCCTATTTCCCTCACCCACCTAGAGTCACTCCTAGAATCGCTCCTAGGTGTCTCCAAAATCTCTTACAGGTTTTAGTGACTTTCCCAGTATTAATTTTCTAGTTCAGTTTAAATTAGAAAGCTCTTAAATGCTAGATACCTTACTAAGTTTGACTTTCTACTTTTTCCCTTGTGTTTCTCTTTTCTTTTTATGTTTCCCTCTTTTCCTAGTTTCCTAAATATTTTAGATTTCCCTCTTTCCCCTTTTCATTTAGAACTCAAATTGGTAGATATAGAAATTAACTTTTTTCCCTTTTCCCTTTTTAATTAATAAATTTTAAATTATCATAAAATAATAAAACAATTATTTCCCTTTTTAAATTTTATCCTAACAGATTTTTATGAATCATTTAAATTGCTTACCCCCTTCTTGTTACAAGATTTAACAAAGATNATTAATAAATTTTAAATTATCATAAAATAATAAAACAATTATTTCCCTTTTTAAATTTTATCCTAACAGATTTTTATGAATCATTTAAATTGCTTACCCCCTTCTTGTTACAAGATTTAACAAAGATTATAATTATTATTTATGTTGTTTTTATTTTTATTTTGTATATATATATATATATATATATATATATATATATTAAAAAGATAAAATTTTACCACTAGCATAATTTAGACCTAGACCTTAAATTTTCATGTTGGGTGACATTTTATTAGGGAAATTGTTTTAAAAATTCTTATCACGTTATTCGTCCTAAGGTCGTCTAGGTTCATTCATTTATCATTAACAATGCAATGTGCCCTTGAGGACGTACCACGTGCTCCAAGGGTGCCACTCGCCTCTTTCCATTTTTCTTGAGCGACGTGCCCTTCAGGACGCACCACGTGCTCCAAGGGTGCCACTCGCCTCTTGACCGACTTGGTAGACATAAAAAACCCCTGGAGTCAATACTCCGCCAGGTGAACTTGTGGAAGACTAAGGGCCTCTAAGGAATAAGTCCCCCGCATTATTGCGCGCCCCTTAGAATCATCGTGAGCGACTGTCACAGTCTTCCCTCAAGGCATCGTGGGTCCTCTCGAACTAGGTAATCGTTAACCTACAGTTCGAGCCACGACAGGAGTGTTAATAGGCTATGGAAGGGCTTCTATCCACACCTCTCCCTCAACCTCTCTGGTGGTCGTGCGTGACCCCTCTACTCCACATGTGAGTCTGGTCGGCAAGCTATCATCATCCTGCATCATCAACAAATCATGTCATAAATATATCCATAATCATATCACCTAATCAGATGCACTAATATCACAATAAAACAATCAAACCCCAATGGTACACTCTCCGACTCGATCCGGAGTCCAAGGGGTTCCATCGATGCCTCTGCATCCTCGAGGTCAAAAATCCTGCACACTCAGTAAAACCGAGTCAATAGCACTCATCTATGTCAATGCAGTAAAATAACATGTCACCGACCCATAACACCTCATAATCAAAATCAATGTTTTAATAGCATAAAATCTAGATCACTTGCGAGCAAGTGTCCTCAAAGAATAAGTTCGCTCAGCGTGCAAAAGCGGGATGTTACATCCCTCAAAATTGGCATGTTAACCCCTTATAAATAAAGCTAAAATATCTATATAAAATAAATATGTTTTAAAATATCTAATTTTAATTTTTATGTCATGTAATATTTGTAACACGTAACTATCAACTACATACATAAATATTAAAATACTACACCTGATGATGATGATTAACGTCCACTAAGACCTAATTAGTCTATCAGACCTTAAGAGGGTAAGTGATTACTTGTGATTCTTTAGAATTTTGTTTCTGTGCTAAAAAATCATTAAGAGAAGCTTTCCAAGATCACCATACTTTTGTTTAGTTAAGAGGTTAGGAAGGTTGGTAGTGTGATCAATATTTTGAAAATGAGATCTAATATGGGTATAGGCTGGACAATCTAAGAGAAGTGTTTTTCATCTTCAACCTTCTTGAGTGTCACAAGGTGACGCACTCTCATCCATGGCGTTTTAGGAATTATTAGCGCCCAGTTTCACTATGGAGCTAGGCATTTCTTATCTTAGCAAGTGTTGTTTTTTTTCTTTACTTGGAAAGCAGGATAGATAATTTTGGTTTCCTAGATTAGGGTTGATTACATCTTTATAATACCTTAATTTTCTTTTTTCCTCCTACTCTTTGTGCACCCCATTTTTCCTTAAATTTTGATTTAGCGTTTTTTTTAATAGTATCTTTATTACGCAAAATGGTTTTCTTCCATGATTCCCCAATAGTTTAGCCAAGATCAATCTTTACTCCATCCTTGCTTGAGTTGGTGGGTGCTTATGACTTGATTTTGAAGCAATTTTAGAGTATCATGTTATCTTCCATGTTGTTTAGCGATGTTGCCATATACATTAGGTATATATTTATAGCCATGCTCTCAATGGGAGGCTTGTTCCTATAGGGAAGGGATGGGATAGGGCATATTCCTTTAATTTTGAGATTATAGGTTATAAAATTCTTTTGTATTTTCTCTATCTTTCTCGAGGATTCATAAGATACAACTGGACTTCCATCCATAAAAGGAATACTTGGAGTGTAACAAGAGTCACGAAGAGGAGTTTCTTCTTATCCATCGAAGATCAGGTTACAATTTTTTTTCCAAGCCCATAATAAGCTTTCCATCCCCAATAATCCTTTTATCAATGCAATAATTCCAATTAGGCTTGTAGTGATATCAATTCCAAGATATTTGTATAAATCCATCTTCCTCCAATATTATTTTTTATCATATACAAAGGTATCATAAAGGGATCTCTTATTGGATTTAATAATCATGACCTTAGTCTTACTCCGGTATTAATAGATCATACCCATATTGGAGCAAAAAACTTTGAGGATTCTTAGATTTGGTTTCAATATCATAGGGACTCCTTGCCATAGAACAATATCATGCAGCTTTATAAAAAGAAGAGGTCCAGTGGCTATACACGGTGAGAGTAGGAGCCCGACCTGACACATTTTTTCAAATGTTATTCTTCTAACTTATCAATGTATATGCCAAAGGGTAGGGGACAAGGGACAGCCTTGTTTGGCTCCAATATTGGAATTAATCTCTTTTGACCAGCCCTCAATGTTTTAAAAATTATCAATAAGTTCCTCATACATCCTTATTGCGGCCAACCCTCAACTCGAGAGCACTTTATCCTCTTCCAAAACTATTCCGAAGGTTTTTTCCCGCAAGACCATGACAAAGCACTTCTAAAGATCAACAAAACAACAAAAAGATTGGTTTAGTATTGTGGAACTCCTATGCAATGATCATAAAGGTAACAATATGGTCCAAGTTGAATGATATCTCCCTAAACCCGGCTGACCTTTGGCTCTCTTTTTACGTGACTTTCTAGCCAAATACTAATCTTCTTTTCCAAAATAGATTCCATAAATCACCACAAACAAATCCAGATGAAAAATCAAAATAGTCCTATAATTAGAGGGAGATATTTTTATCCCCATTTTTTAAAATGGGAACAATGAGGCCTTGCGTCCGGGGACTTTAGAAATTACTGTGACTACTGATTGAAGAGCTTGTGTTTTTGAGGGATAAGGATTGGCCCTCGATTTTAAAAATTTCAGCTTGGTAGCCTTCCAGTGTCCTTGAAACTCCCATTTGTGAGCCTCTGCTTGAAATCTATGTCATCTAAAGGAAAAAACTTCTTCCTTTATGGGGACAATAGGAATGGTATCCGAGTTGGTGAGCAGGATGGGACATGGATTCAGGTGGAATCTCTGTTTTCTTTAGTATTCGTTTTAGGTTGAAAGCCCAGGAACTTCTTAGGATCCAACTTGTATAGTTGTGAAAGTTTCTCTTAGCTTTTATTGATATATAGTATCTTTTTTCCCTTTTTAATTAGGTCTTTGTACGTGTTGATCTTATCAAATTTTAAGGACTCATTAGAAGAATCCTAATGAACCTATGATTTTGCATTCTTTTATCATACCAAAGTTGGATTTGTTCTATTATTCTTTTTATAAAACACCACGAAAGAGAACTTGTCAATAGAACTGGAAAGGGTAGCTATAAAATTATGATAGAGTACTTCAATGTCATATAAGTTAGGAGGCTTAATTTTACTATTTAAATCCTTTATAGAAATTTTCAATTTTACTTTTGTCAAAGATAAGTTGTCTTTGATTATAGAATTCTCTTCAATGGTGATCCTATGCATAGAAAATTTTAGAATTAGGGAGTTGATATTTGCTGATGAGAGTCGAGGTCTTGATCATTTAAAAGGTCAAAAGTTATTATTAGGTTGGAAACGGGGATCTCAGGATATCACATAAATCTACAACACTACTACCTAGCCATGAATACAAATCATCTGGTAACCACTTCATTAGACCATTGCAAAAGATTAGATCTCGAGAAATGTAGAGCTTGATTAGCTCACTACCAAACAAATTCTCAATTAGGTCTTGAACTAACTTGTAGCTATTAAGATAAAACAAAGGTCCTCCATCAATAGCCCAAAGGTGGTGTTTATTTGAAGTCCTAGCATTAAAGTCTCATGAGGAGATATTACCTTCATTTTCAAATTATAAATATCTTGTTCTAAATTATTATAGGGACACTTTTATCTAGATTATTTTTCTTATAAAAGTAGAATTAATGAGTGCAAAATAAAAATTACTATGCCATACATCTTCTTAGCATTGGTGTTTTGGGAATTTCTATCAAATGTATTGATTAAGAGGTCCAATCTTATGAAGTTAGATGGGAAGAAATGTTTTTTCTAATATAACAAAATATGCATCCTATCCCTCTCTGGTGGGGTTTTGTTCCATGCCGACCACAAGACAAATCCCTTCCATGTTAGGGACCTTAGACTCCCTCCCATGCTCCCAAGTTTCTGCTAGACAAATAATATCAATATCACTCAGGATCCAGCTTATCATAAGCCCTTTGCACCATGGAAATACGACAGATTCCAAAAGGATCTCAAGTGTCCCAGGCACCTGTTTATGATTATCTTTTACAGTCTCTATCCCTGTAATGGCTTTGATTTCTAATTGTACCCATTTTCCTTCTTTTCCCACGTGGCTTACTTTTACCTTTTTTAGGCGAACTTTCTTAATTGACTTAGTCTTGGGGAGATAGAGGGTCTACATTTATAAATATTCTTGACCCTTTTAAGCTCAGAGTTTACTAAGTATGTTATATTTATAGTCATTAAAACTTACTTTGTGATGGATTAACCTTTCTTTAGCGGTCAGGTGGCCTCTTTCCTATCTTCTTTTCTTCTATGAGGTAAGTTTATCAATTTGTGATTTATTTTTAATTCTTCTTTTTTTTTTTTTTTTTTTTTTTTTTTTTTTTTTTTTTTTTTTTTTTTTTTTTTTTTTTTTTTTTTTTTTTTTTTGTTATGCTCATGGTCCAATCTGGTTATCTTATTCATTTCCTCTTTGATGGAGTTTGATATCCAATTTGTTTTCCCTAATAGAGGTCAAATTGTTGGTTAGTTTTGCTTATAGCTCTTTAATCCTGTCTCAAGTTGTGATTTTCTTCAACCCCCTCCTTCTTGGGTTGATAGTTTATATTTTCATTTCTTTAATTCTATCATTCATTGTCTACAATTCACTCTTGAACCCTAAGAATCTATAGTCTATTTGAGGTTTGTGTTGTATCTTTAATTTTTTTTTTTATCAATCATTGCCTCTATAGCTCTATTTGGAGTTTTCACGTCTCTTTCTTCACTCCTTTTTTCTAATGTTTCTAACTTTCTATTTGGATTTTGGCATCTCTCTCTTCTCTTTTTTTTTTTAGATTCCATATAATGTAAAAGGATGCTGTAGGGTGATTTTGGAGGTTAGAATTTTGATATCCTCCTCTTGTTGTTCTTTTATACCAAAAATTATGAGGTTCAAGGCTCTTTTGTTATGCTCATGGTCCAATTCGATTATCTTATTCATTTCCTCTTTGATGGGTTTGATATCCAATTTGTTTTCCATATTACTGAGGGTCAAATTGTTGGTTAGTTTTGCTTATAGCTCTTTAATCCTATCTCTCAAGTTGTGATTTTCTTCAACCCCTCCTTCTTGGGTTGATTGTTTATGTTTTTCTATTTCTTGAATTCTATCATTCATTGTCTACAATTCACTCTTGAACCCTAAGAATCTATAGTCTATTTGAGTTTGAATGGTATCTTTAATTTTTTTATCAATCATTGCCTCTAGCTCTATTTGGAGTTTTACGTCTCTTTCTTCACTCCTTTTTTCTAATGTTTCTAACTCTATTTGGATTTTGGCATCTCTCTCTTCTCTTTTTTTTTTCTACCGATTCCATATAATCTTAAAGGATCTGTAGGGTGATTTTGGGTTAGGCTGAGTTTTTGGAATAGGTGGTGGAGTGCTCATATTGAAAAGAAGAGAAAAAAGATGTAACAATTATTATTATTGATTGACTTTATCTCTCAAATCAACTTTTACTTCTGAAACTTAAAATAAAAAAAAATAAAAAATATATATTTAAATCTCTTTACTTAAAATTAAAATTGAATCAAAGTAAAAAGTGACTCGCCTCATTTCAGATGTTCAAATGCTCAACCTTTTGAAGAGTAAAAAAGGTAAAAACTTCCCGTTAAATATTAAGATACTACACTTACACTTAATTGTATTCTTTTTATATATATATACTACTATTCTTCAACTTAATGTATATTATTTTAATAACAATCTTGTATATAATCATTACTAACTCCATTATATAATAATAATAATAATAATAATAATAATAATAATAATCTATTTTTAAGGTCACTGAAGGTATACATATCCTACCCCCCTCTGGATTGACCTCTTAAGAGGAAACACTTGTTCTTAACCATTAGGCCCACTCAGCTGTATTAGTTAAAATGAGAAATTATATTTCATTTAAGTAAATCTTATACATATTAATTAAAATGAGAAAAATTAAGAATTGAACACTAGTAACTTTATATATCAAAGAGTGTGTCACCTTTGTGACACTAAGAAGGTTGAAGATGAAAAACACTTTCCCTTAGATTGTCCAGCCTATACCCATATTAGATCTCATTTTCAAAATATTTGTTACACTACCAACCATTCTAACCTTTTCACTGAACAAAAGTTTGGTGATCTTGGAAAGCTTCTCTTAATGCTTTTATAGCAAAGAAACAAAATTCTAAAGAATCACAAGTAATAACTTACCCTCTTAAGGTAAGATAGACCAATTCCATCTTAGTGGACAATAATCATCATCATATAAGTTAAAAAGATTTGCATATTTTTTAATCATATTTATAAGCTCTATGAATATATGCATTTTAGTATAAAACGAGTTTTTCTGAAATGAAATAAATTAAAATAAAATTATTTTTATTTTTTTAAATAGTTATATTTTTAAATTTGTTATTAAAAATGTATTATTATATATTTAATTAAGAATTAATAATGTTGTATTTATTGTGACTTATTTGAAAATAAATGTAGTTATTTATGTGTAAGAATTCTAGTGGTTCTTTTAGATTATTCTTCATTATATATATTTTTTCCTATTAAAAAAAAATGTATTTTTCATTTTAGATGAAAAAAAAACAATACATTTAACAACAATCATATTTTTCATCTAAAACATACATTTAACAAGAAAGAATCTTTCAAAATTACATATTTATACAAAATCAATAAAAATCTTTAACAATTTACAAAATTTATGTTGCCATATTCATAATATTTATCAAAAATATGTTAATACTAATAATTTTTTTTTTATTTTCTTGAAAATTAACACCAGTTTTTTTATTCATGCCCACTTTTCAATTATGTGCAGTCCTTTAAAATTCATTTGTATATATGAATGTGTAGTGTGAGTTATAAAGATACATAATTCTTTTTTTTTTTTACCTTCTTTCTTTCTTTATGTTTGTGTTGCATGCCCTTAACTTTTCAATGATGTGCAATACTTTAAAATTTATTGCATATATGAGTGTGTAATGTGAGTTATAAAGATACATAATTCAAATTTATTTTTACCTTCTTTATGTTTGTGTTGTGATTGTAATATATTTTCATTATTTAACATGGTATACTTTTTATGAGTTTGACTTTTCAATGATGTATAGTCCTTTAAAATTCATTGTATATATGAGTGTGTAGTGAGAGATATAAAGATACACAATTCAAAATTATTTGTATCTTCTTTCCCTGTTTATGTTTGTGTTGTGATTGCAATATTTTTGCATTATTTAACATGGTATACCTTTTATGAGCTTGAACTCATAAGTGGGGACCTTGATCATGGGAGTTCTAATTCTTGCTTGAATTCATAAGTGGGGACTTTGATCATGGGAGTTATAATTCTTGATTTTGCAAGATTTTTATTATGATGTATGTGGAGAATGAAACATGTTAGTGAAGTTTTGTTATTGTGTATATGCATTTTTGATATGTTTTTGGTTGAATGTTAGGAAGAGTTTATTATAATGTACTCGGAGAATGAAATATGTTAGTGAAGTCTTGTTGTTGTGCATATACATTGTTAATATTTCTTTGGTGTAATTGGAAGAATTGCATGCTAATGTAAAATCTATATTGGTTTTTCTTGCTAAGGTTTTCACTTATTTATATGTTTATAGATGATCTCTATATTTTTAGAATATTTCATATTTGTTGGTTATTAGAAAAATTATATTGAGACAATTAATATTGTCAAAACATGAAAAATTATATTTGAGAGAAATCAAACTTTTTCTTAGATTTGTTGCACTTGTATCCCAACTTCAAATCTTTACATCAACTAATGGAAGATGTTTCCAACTTATTACCAAGCACATGAATCCATGGTTGGATGAATTGGTAGTTTTCTACTTAGTTGTAAAGGAGTTTTATTGCGAGGATATTTTTACTGAATGAATGATTGGTTGATTGAAGTGATAAAATATCCTTTATTATTTTTGAAATGATAAAATATCTCTTCTTTTTTTTATAAATAAGTGTGTAAATTGCAAATAATAAAGACATAGAAATGTTGGTTTATTTGTATGTATTTTTTTCTTATTGTTTTTAAATTTTTTTATAAGAATTATGAATCACATTACAATGATAAATATTCTTTTATGAAATTAGGAAAAACAAATATTAATTATAACTTTGCTTTTATGAAATTAGGAAAGAAAATATCAAAATGAAAAATGTATTTTTTATTTGTTAAATATGTGTAACCACTTTGATTATAAAGTTATAAATATTATTATAACTATATAATATTAACTTTAAAATTGTTAAGACAATATTAAAAACAAAATTTATTTCCATTCATTGAAATTATATTAATATATGAGAAAATCATGGTCTGTGACTTAACATTATTGAGTGTCTTAATAACACATTAAAGTGAAAATATATTTTTTATTTGTTAAATATGTGTTAAGACTTTGTTTATAAAGTTATGAATTTTATTATAATTATATTAATAATAAATTTAAAATTGTTTTTCTTTTTCTTAATATATATATATTTTTTTAGTGAAATTTGTAAAATCATAATATTTTTTAAGATGACATTCTTTTGATAATATTAACATTTTTAATTTTATATACCAAATTTATTTGTTAATGATCATCATTAATATGTTTTGGTCTAAACATTTTAATGCAATTGTATATGAAAATTTTTATTTATTTTTAAATTGTTTTGATTTTTAATAAAACTTATGAAAAATATTATTTTATAAATCATATTATAATTGGTTTTATATTTTTATTTATTTTTAAATTGTTTTGATTTTTAATAAAATTTATGAAAAAAATTATTTTATAAATCATATTATAATTGGTTTTATATTTTTTAGGATAATTATAAATTTTAATTTGACTAAATTAATATTAGTGAAAATTATTATTATTATATGTGTGGGATCTGTGTATACACTTACTTATTAGACTTTTGATGATCATCATAATCAAATATTTTAATATGATTGTAAGAGAAAAATATTTTTATATTTTATAAATATATAATTTTTTAAATCATAAATAATACTAAGCAATTTTTACAATTGTAATAGAAAATATAAACCTTCAAAAGATTATTATGTAAAAATTGTTTATATTTTTTATGTCATTATAGCTCATGAACCAGTTAGGCTTAAAGACCACCACACCCTATAGACGGGCTCATATTCTTGACACTAGATTGCTCTCATTATAACCCCACCAAACCTACTTTTCCCCATAAGTGACACACAAATCTATGTTTGTTTTTTAATTAAAGTTATGAATATGATTATTTCAATGTATACTTGTTTTATGAAATTAAAATATAATTATTTCATTTTTTTTAATTATTTTAACTTTTTTAAATTAAGATATTATAAAGATGTAATCAACCCTAATCTAGAAGATCAAAATTATATATGTGTTTTGTCAAGTGTAAAGAAAAAAATAAGCATTGCTAAGATAAAAACAATTTTTCACTAGCTCCATAGTGAAACTAGGAGTTGGTCAATTCCTAAAAAGCCATGGGATGAAAGAGTGTGTCACCTTTGTGTCACTAAGAAGGTTGAAGATGAAAAACACTTTTTCTTAGATTGTCCACCCTATACCCATATTAGATCTCATTTTCAAAATATTTATCACACTACCAACCTTCCTAACATCTTAACTCAACAAAAGTATGGTGATCTTGGAAAGCTTCTCTTAATGCTTTTCTAGCACAAAAACAAAATTCTAAAGAATGACAAGTAATCATGTACCCTCTTAAGGTCCCATAGACCAGGTCTCATAGACCAATTTTGTCTTAGTGGAAGTTGATAATCATCATCATCATCAATTATTAAAATATATATTTAAAAAAAAAAAGTAATTCTTAAATAAATATTGAAAATTTTATTGTAACTTTTTAATATATTAATAAAAATAAAAATTATAAATATTTAAATAAATTATGTTTTTATTTTTATTTATAAATATATTTATTTAATAAATCTATAAAATTACATACTTAAAATTTCCACTTTCAAATAACTAATAAAATGACATCTTTAAAATTTCCACCAGTTTAATAAGGGTGCATATGGTGATATTATGGCTAACTAATAAAATGACATCTTTAAAATTTCCACCAGTTTAATAAGGGTGCATATGGTGATATTATGGCAAAGGTGGATTCGTCCCCACGTAAGGCCAAATAACTTATTGTAAATGCTTAATTTTAAAATTTTAAGACATAAAAGTGGTTGGCCTTTTCTTAAACCAAAGATCTCCATCTAAAAAAGAACCTATTGCCAATCGAACTCACTTGTCCTTTATCTTTTCTTATCTAAGTTCTGTCGGTCTCTCTGTCGTATTATGCAAATTTTTTGCAAGATAGCCAGAAATTTAATTTTAAAATTAAATTGGACCATTTAAGTGAAAGCAGGGTTGGGATTTTGGATTTCAAAATTGTAAAGCCTATTAAATTGGACAGTTTTAAATGCTGTAATGCTCATTTTATCTCTTTTACATAATAGGTTTAATGAGAAGTTTTTGATGATTATACAAAAATTTTAATAATATTTAACAAGCAAAGTGATAAATAATTTGTCTATTCCTTTTAATTAAGAAGTTTTTGATGATTATAGAAAAATTCTAATTATATTTGAAAAGAAAATTGTTGGGTGACAAATAATTTGTCCATCAAATTTTACAAGTCAATTTACCTATTCCATCCTTACCTGAGAGTTACTTAAAAAAAAACTGAATATCAACTTCAATTTTCATTATATAATTCTGTATTTCAATCATAAATTGCTACTTAATATTAATTTGTCTATCAAATTTTACATTCAATTTATATGTCAAATTCTATCCCTACATCTAAGTAAAAAAAATTCCAATATCAACTTCAACTTTCATTATATAATCACGTACTTCAATAATAAATTGCAAAAATTCCAATATCAACTTCAACTTTCATTATATAATCACGTACTTCAATAATAAATTGCTACTTAACATTAACATGGTTTAAGTAAAAAAAATTCCAATATCAACTTCAACTTTCATTATATAATCACGTACTTCAATAATAAATTGCTACTTAACATTAACATGGTATAAACAATGAAAAAAATTGTCATTTTACCAAAAAAATAATTCCATCCCTACATCTAAGTAAAAAAAACTCCAATATCAACTTCAACTTTCATTATATAATCACGTACTTCAATCATAAATTGCTACTTAACATTAACATGGTATAAACAATGAAAAAAATTGTCAGTTTACCAAAAAAGAATGCACTTGTGTGAGTCATACTTTTTATCAACTAATGCCCTGTGACTGAAGATGTCGGAATTATACTTTTTCTTTAATTATGCTTATGATTAGACATGTCCTCTTGATTTTTAACATGGATCTTACCCTTGCCTGCCCAATTATTTTATTTTATCAAGTATCTTAAACGTGGCAGCAATGTAAACAATGCTATCACATCAATGTGTGCAAAGTTTATTGAAAAGAGATTGCAAAATGGATGATGTGATACGAAATTTAAAATGCTAACAGCGTACTTGTCATGTTCATGCTTTATTCTTTTTGGAGATCTTTGTTTTTGAAATGATAGTTTTTTACTTTTGATTCTCTGTTTTTTTTTATGATTAAATACTTGGAAATAATGGAGTAAGAGTGAGTTGTAAGCATAAGTTCTAAGAGTCAGTTCGTAGTTTACTGTCTGCAAAGTTTAATTGTGTGGTTTGCATATAACTGATTCAGTAAAGTCTTTTCCTATATAATGGTGTAATGGGTCTCCATTGAATAACAGAGAAGTGAGCATAGCCTCACCATGTGTTTGTTTCGCATATTTTATCTTGGTATCAGAGCCACGGGGAGAGGTGCGTAAATTTCTGGAGGTCCGCAGGTCTCTCCTCTTGAAGGGTGCGGTGGCATACAACTGAAAGTTCTGCGCACAGGAAGAACCTCAGATTTCCGTGGTTGAGTGGCATATCACGGTGCGGAAGGATTTATCGATTTCCGCACTCAAGTAATGCGTGAGATGCAGACTCCACGCACTCTGATAGAAGGTTAGCTGCGGAAACGATTGTGTTTGCGCAAGTCAAGTGGATAGCGTGAGGAATGTTCTTGAATTGCATGGGTTCTTGAGCTGTGTGGGGTGATAAGGAAAAGTCGCGATTACTCTTTCCAAGAGTTGGAGAAGGGTCGCGTTAATCCCCGGTGAGCGTAAGTTTGTGAGAGCCTCATTTGTTTTCTTTCTTTGAGGAAAGCCATGTGTTGTGAGCAAGATTTGGTGCGGTAAGCAAAGTCTGCATGCATGAGCTCGTGGAGTAGTTTGCATGCATGATTTTTTCATTGGAGTTAGTGTGAGTTTAGTTAAGATTTGGTGCAAATCGTAAGTTTTGTTTTCTTTTTGGAGCATTTAAAAACAAGGCTACTAGGTAGCATATACCTGCCAAATATAATAATGAAAGTATTGTTTAAGGAGATAGGGAGAGAAGGAGCATGCATGAAATGACTAGATGATGCATGAAATGACTAGATGACATGAATATTTATTACAATAACATTGGAGGGAGTGAAGGCAGCAATAAGACTTCAAAGTCTTTGGCCAATAAGATCTCAGATAAATGAGATTTGAAATTTAAAATAAATCATTATTTTTTAAAACTTTAGATAAAGGGGTATATATTTTTTTATCAACCATGAACTAATAAAAAGTCAAGCCTAACTCAAAACTATATACCATGCATATTGGCAGGTATAATAAGAGTATATATGCATGCAAATAAGAAAAGGGATATATATTTTAAGATATATATATTTTAAAATATGTATTATTAAAGTAAGTTCTTTTTTTTTAAGTGGATATAGGTGAAAAAGGGAGTTATTCACCTTTTTATTAAAGTGGATGTGTGTATTTAAAAACAAAAGTGGATATTTTGTTCTTTAAAAAGTGAATATTTTGGATATTAAGGTGCATGCATGATTTAAAGGTTGATATATGTATGTGAGGTGGTGTTATGATTTAAAGGTGGATGCATGCATGATTTAAGCTGAGAACAGAGGTAGATTTGGATCAGTGGATCTGAAGGCAGAGTGACGGATTGCTCAGCACAGGGGAAAACTCGACAGAAAGTTGCATATCCTTGGTGATTCACTTGCAGAGACTAATTTGCAGCGATGACGAATTCTCTGGTAGAGACCTACCTCAACGAAGCCAACAAGTTAAATGGCTCGAACTTCATTAACTGGAAATTCAAGATGCAGACGCTCATGGAACGCTATAGTGTCTGGAACATTGCAAAGGGAACTGAATTGAAACCTGATGCAGCTACAAGTGCGACAACAATACAGATCCAATATTGGGAGAAACGCGAAAACAAGACAAAGGTATTGTTGCGCATGTCAGTTAAAGATAGCATAATTCCACATATTAGAGAAGCTACAACTTATGCTGCTACATGGACAACGCTTAAAGCATTGTATGAAACTAGCAACACAAATCGCATTTTGTTTCTGAAAACTAAATTGTTAGGCATTAAGATGGATGGAAATGAATCTGTTAGTTCATTTTTGGGTCGTATTAAAGAGGTGAAAGAAAAGCTAGTAAATATAGGAGAAAATGTTTCCAACATGGATCTGGTCACTATTACCTTAAATGGTATGCTAGAAGATTATCATATGTTCATAACAGGTCTAGCAGCAAGGGAGAAACCTCTTACGTTTGAAGAATTGATAGGTATTTTGCTGCAAGAGGAAGAGAGGCGCGGGAATTTGAAGGCTCAGAATAAAGATTTGGCACTGTGGTCAAATAAGAGATCTACGAGTGGGAGATCAGGAGAAAGAGGCAAAGGAGGAAGTTCATGGCAGAGAGGCGATTCATGGCAAAGAGGCAGTTCATCGCAGAGAAGACAATCTCCAAATCAAGGTATGCAATCTGACAGGAATGAGTCAAAGAGTTTTTTTTATTGTGGTCGACCTGGACATATTGTTAAAGACTGTCATAAGAAGAAAAGTCATGAGGCTAGGAATAAACCAATAACACATTCAGGTCATTATGCAGAAAAATATTCAAATCAAGATCTCAGATTATTTATTGCTAGTGATGATATTGATGAACCCCCAAATTTTGAATCACGTGTTCTTAGGTTGTTTGTGTCTAACACTGCTTTATCTGCTGAAACGGATGATTTTGATGCCTGGTTTGTGGATTCTGGAGCATCAGTACATATGACTTGCAATAAAAATTGGTATGTTAATTTTAAAGAAACACGGAATGGTGCCAACATATATCTTGGATATGACCGCGCTCATCAGATCAAGGGATATGGAGACATTCCTATGACATTGTTGAATGGTAATGTTCGTCACATTCAGAATGTGGTGCATGTGTGAGGGATAAAGAAAAATTTGATCTCTGTGTCCACCATTACATATCAGAACTTGAAGGTTGAATTCTTCAAGAATTATTGCATAGTGAAGGATCTACTGGACCACTTCCAAATTGTTGCAACAGGAGTCAAAGCAGGAGGCCTATACAAACTTGATGTTACCAGCAAAGCACATCATGCACTGACTTTTGCAACTATGCCAACAGAGATTCTTTTGCATCAAAGGTATGGCCACATCAATCATCCTGATTTATTGTTATTACAGAAAAAAAATATGGTTGAAGGACTTCCCATGTTAAAGAATGAGAATGTTGTGTGTGATGGATGTGCATTAGGAAAGATGGACATAGATGAATTCCCCTCTAATCCTGATAAGAAAAAGAGAGACGTGTTAGATCTTGTGCATAGTGATGTTTGTGGGCCTATGCAGACTAGGTCTTTAGAGGTGCATTTTACTTTCTGTTATTTATTGATGATTGCACGAGATACACATGAGTTTACTTCCTTAGACAAAAAGGTGATGTTTTCGAGTAACTTAAGGAATTCAGAACCATGGTGGAAAAGCAGATAGGAAAATCCATCAAAATCCTCCGTTCAGATCAAGGGGGAGAGTATAAATTAGGGGACTTCAACAAATATTGCAAAGATCATGGAATCGTACAGCAGTTTACAGTACCACAGACTCCACAACAAAACACAGTCGCTAAAAGGAAAAAAAGAACTCTGGTCGAGTGTTCTCGCAGTATGATGAAAGGTAAGAGCCTCTCGAATGTTTTTTGGGTTGAAGCCATAAATACTGCAGTTTATTTAAAGAATAGAAGTCCAACAAGGTGTCTTGATAATGTTACTTCTTTCGCAGCCTTGTATGGTTCCAAACCTCCAGTTCATAATTTGGAAGTATTTGGGTGTAAGGCTTTTTCTCATATTCCAAAGGAGAATAGGAGGAAGTTGGATGCTAAATCCATTAAATGTATTTTCATTGGGTACTGTTCTGAATTTAAAGCATGCAAACTGTTTGATCCTGCTACTCACAAAGTGTTTGCAAGTAGAGATGTACTTTTCCATGAGCAGGAAGCAGGAAATCATGACGACAACAGTCATGAGGAATGGTAGAGAATTCTTGATGAAGGAATTAAAGAAGAGCAGCAACAACCATCACCGCAGTGACAGTAGAAGCAACAACAAGGACTCAATGATATGGACAATTCAAGTAGACACAGTTCACCTAGAGGTGAAGACAGATCTTCACAAAGTGGGGAGGAAGATAATTAGTTGAGAAGATCTTCACGATAGATTCGGCTTCCTGAGAGGTATAAAGACTATGCCCTAATGAGTATCATTTCGAATTTCATAGAACCCATGAGTTTTGATGAAGCTAATGAACATGATGAATGGCGAAATGCAATGGAGGAAGAATATGAATCTATAATGAAAAACAATACTTGGGAATTGACTGAATTGCTTAAACATAAGAATCCCATTGGATGCAAATGGATATACAAACCCACGTTTAAATCAAATGGTAGTATAGATAAGTATAAGGCTAGACTGGTTGCAAAGGGGTATTCACAAACATAAGGTATTGATTATGCTGAAACATTTGCACCAGTAGCTAAATTGAATACTATTAGAATATTAATTGCTTTAGCTACAAAGTACCATTGGAAGCTACATCAGTTAGATGTTAAATCTTCATTTTTGAATGGTGAGTTAAAGGAATAAGTTTACCTTACTCAACCTGAAGGGTTTGTGAAAAAGGGGCAAGAACACTTAGTGTGTAAGTTAAAGAAAACATTGTATGGACTAAAACATGCACCTAGGTCATGGTATGAGAAGATAGACTCTTTCTTTCTTCAACAGGGTTTTATGAGGAGCAAAATTGATCCAAATATGTATACCAAATTTGATGAGCAGGGGTATATAGTATTGATTTCTTTATATGTTGATGATCTGATAATTACAGGAAATGCAGAGAAATTAATTGATTAAATAAAGGAGCAGTTGTCATAGGTATTTGAAATGAAAGATCTTGGTGAGTTACATTACTGCCTAGGTCTTGAAGTTTGGAGAAATGCAGGCCAAACTTTTGTTTGTCAGAGTAAGTATATCAAAGAAATACTTAAGAGATTTAAAATGGATCAGTGTAAGTCTTCTAGTGTTCCCATGCAGCAGAATGTGAAACTTTCTTGTGATGATGGTTCGAAGGAGGTGAATGGGATTGTGTATAGACAGATGGTGGATAGTCTGAATTATATCACCACAACCAGACCTGATATTGCATATTATGTGAGTGTGTTAAATCAGTTTATGGCGAAACCTCATGAAAGACATTGGAATGCAACAAAGGCAGTACTTAGGTATCTAAAAGGAACACTTGATTATGGTATTAAATATACTGATCCATCTGAAGTTGAGTTGACAGGTTACTCAGATTCTGATTGGGCTGGCAATCTGCATGATCGAAGATCAACCACTGGATATGCGTTTGGCATTGGATCTAGGGTTGTTTCATGGAGCAGTAAAAAGCAACCTATTGTATCTTTGTCTTCTACTGAAGCAGAATATAAAGCCTTGTCTGCAACAACTTGTGAAGTTGTTTGGTTAAGAAGACTTCTTCAAGATGCTGGAGAAGAACGAAAGGAACCTACGATGATCAAATGTGATAATCAAAGTTCAATCAATATTGCGAAGAATCCGATTTTTCATGCAAGGACAAAGCATGGTGAAGCTCAGTTTCATTTTGTTAGAGAAAAGTTGTAGTCAAATGAAATAGCACTTGTGTATTGTAATACTAGTGAAAATGCTGCTAATATTTTCACTACGCCGCTTGGAAAGATTAAGTTTGAGTTGTTTAGGGAGATGTTAAGTGTAGAAGTCAATCTATTCTCCATTAAGGGGGAGACTTGGAAATAATGGAGTAAGAGTGAGTTGTAAGCTTGAGTTCTAAGAGTCACTTCGTAGTTCACTGTGTGTAGAGTTTAATTGTGTGTGGTTTGCATGTAATTGACTCAGTAGAGTCTTTTCCTATATAATGATGTAATGGGTCTCCATTGAATAATAGAGAAGTGAGCGTAGCCTCACCGGTGAGTATGTTTGTTTCTCATATTTTATCTTAAACTATATATACGGGCTGAATCTAGTAGAAAGAATATTGACACAAGTATGTTTGTTTCGCATATTTTATCTTAAACTATATATACTTCCTTCTCCTACGGGCAATCTAGTAGAAAGAATATTGACACATATTCTTAGTGGAGAATGTTTGCCAGCCTCACCGTATGTTTGTTTCACATATTTTATCTTAAACTATATATACTTCCTTCTCCTACGGGCTGAATCTAGTAGAAAGAATATTGGCACAGGTTCTGATCTGAGTGGAGAATGTTTGCCAGCTGCAGCTTCATTTGTTCTTTTTGCACGGAGAGTAAAAAAGTATTTCTATGTCTATCCAGATAGAAAGGAAAAGAGTATCCGTAGAAAATTTATTGATGTGACCAAATCGAAGCAGAATTTACTGTCAAAACAAATATCAAATTATTGCGAACGAATGTTATCACTTGTTGTTTTTGTTCGCCATTCAAACTTGCTAGTTTCAGTTTTATTTCCACAACCAGAGATTCTTATTGGGATGCATTAAAAAAACTCAAATTATATCTCTTCAGATTTCGAAAAGCCCAGATTATCTCTGTTGCAACGTAATAGATTTAGATAGAAGACAGATGCTAAAGACAAGGGTGAGTTTTTAAAATCAGTTTATCATGCCAGATTACATAATAATCGGCGCGTTTACTGGTATAGATTTATTGAACCAGGGATAGCGCTTACAAACGACACTAATGCATATGTTTTCTGTGGCTGAGACTCCTAGTTACCGAAAATTGGTGAAGGGTGAGATTTAGCGTTTGCTTTCTCACATTCAGCATTTTCGTTGGCCTTCTGGATTTTCTCCTTCATGATGGGGTACTGGTTGCATCTGATTGCAACTTTCCCGAGTCTAGATCAAGGGATTTTACAAGCTTTCTGAGAGACCGTGTATATTAGCCTTAGGAATACTCAATCCTTTTTCTAGATTGTCCGGATTGGACTTGGAATATCTGCATTGAATTCATGTCCATCTCGACCACCCATCTCCATATCCCTCACAGGTTTAAAGCCCTCGGTCTTTACATCTTCTCCGATTCCTTCTCGCCTGGGCTTCCCCTTTCTATAAATCGCGTACAAAAGAAGCTGTGCAGCTCCAAGACCTAAACCGATTCCATTCGGGATCTACACATTGCAGGAACACATTTGTTTGAATCATATGCATGTTATCTGAATCTAATTCAATGAAAAACTTGAACACTAACCCCAACAAACACATCTCGTTCGAGCACTGCCCAGACTGCCCAGACTCCTCCGTTGAGAAACAAGAAGAATGACAGGAAAAATGGCATGAATTCCACGCTCATCGTTACTATGACGCTTCTCTGTTACCATCCACATGCAGGGGCGAATTACATGATTAGACTGTAAAATTCAAAATTGCGCTAATTTTGCTTGAGTTATTGCCATTATAACAGCTCAGGAAAGATTCAAAGCCTACCCAAACTCTGGACGAAATCAGTCTTTTTTTAATTTTTTTACTGAGCCTAAATGTGGAAAAATAAGCTTACCATAGCTGGTAACGGGGAACCATACATGCTTAATGTTAAGCACACGCATAGAACTCTTATAACAGTTAGCCTCGTATGATGATTCAGTGCCAGAAAAGTCACCAAAAACACCGCAGCGAAGAATATGACATCCACAAGCAGCACCAGCATAATAGTCTTGAGCTGCATAACAATAACAATTAGATATACCATGAGTAATAAAAGTAATTCATGGACAAGATCCATCTTTAGCTTTGGACCTCTATTAAGTGAATCGACTGTTACCAGAATTCCAGTTTTGTATATGACGTTAATATTTGTGTTAGCACTTGTTGATGTTAATATTTGTGTTTGCGTTTGGGAAACTGAAGATAATTCTATCAAAATTTTAGTTATCTAGAGGACATGTCATTGCTTGTGTTGGCCCTAATAGAGATAAAAAAAAGCCGTATATTAAACTTATGCGAATATAGTCCTGGCATAATTCCAGTTCTGTAAGTGACATACTCATATTTATGTTCGTGCTAATAGTTGTTGAGGCACCAACTAAAACACTCCAGATGAAGCTTGTTAAAAAAAATTACTTACCTTAAGTTCCTTATGGGCGTAAATTATAAACATAATCACATAAACGGCCTCCAATACAACGCCTGCCCCATTAACAGTAGCGATCAACAGTCCGCCGGGCTTCATTAATCCATAATATGTCCACAGCGAAGTGCTCAACAACGTGCAGATACAAGGGAGAGATTTAAATTCCTGTGTGGACTTATTCTTTACTATGCGCCAAAATGTCTTCCTGTCAATCAAAACAATATCAACCATACTCACAAATTGACGATTCAAAACATTTGAGAGCTTGCACTGGCGAGATGAAAACGAGGAGCGATATCACATTTCCTGCACCATTTTGCCCAAACTTCAAATAAATCAGAAAGATCACACCGCAGTCTAATTTCTTAAATCTTAACGTATCTATATTCAGATGAACAAGAAATTCAAATC
>SNQJ01S0010104.1:10480-20674 GCA_010110895.2 Picea sitchensis | reverse complement strand
TTTGTATATGACGTTAATATTTGTGTTAGCACTTGTTGATGTTAATATTTGTGTTTGCGTTTAGGAAAGTGAAGATAATTCTATCAAAATTTTAGTTATCTAGAGGACATGCCAATGCTTGTGTTGGCCCTAATAGAGATTAAGAAAACGTATATTAAACTTATGCGAATATAGTCCTGGCATAATTCCAGTTCTGTAAGTGACATAGTCATATTTTTGTTCGTGCTAATAGTTGTTGAGGCACCAACTAAAACACTCCAGATGAAGCTTGTTAAAAAAATTTACTTACCTTAAGTTCCTTATGGGCGTAAATTATAAACATAATCACATAAACGGCCTCCAATACAACGCCTGCCCCATTAACGGTAGCGATCAACAGTCCGCCAGACTTCACTAATCCATAATATGTCCACAGCGAAGTGCTCAACAACGTGCAGATATAAGGGAGAGATTTAAATTCCTGTGTGGACTTATTCTTCACTATGCGCCAAAATGTCTTCCTGTCAATCAAAACAATATCAACCATACTCACAAAATTTACAATTCTCCCTTAGAAACTCAATGTATTTAACGATTCAAAACACTTGAGAGCTTACACTGGCGAGATGAAAACGAGGAGCGATATCACATTTCCTGCACCATTTTGCCCAAACTTCAAATAAATCAGAAAGATCACACCGCAGTCTAATTTCTTAAATCTTAACGTATCTATATTCAGATGAACAAGAAATTCAAATCCCTATAGCTGCATTAGATGCAACTCTGATCAGATGCATATACTAACCTACAACACCAAGGATGAAGCTCACATCCGCCATCTCTAGTATATGCTGAGAACCGGTGCAATTTTTTTCCTATTCTCGTGTAGGATGCTGCTATTAATTATAAGGCATTGGTCTGTGGGCTTTGAAGGTCTCATGCAGGCAGAGTCCAACTAAACAATTGCAGCCATAGAGTGAGAGCCACGTAAAAGATAACAATACTTGTCGTCCGGTATATGAGTTCACAGAAGAGTTGGTCCAGAGCTTATATTAACTGGCAGTGGTGGCCCATTTTCGGCGCGCAATATCAACACTCTACGCAGCATTTAATGCTGCTGGTGGTGAAGTATAGGCCGTCCGATTTCCTTAGTCGGATTCAAATTCGATGGTCTATACTTCACCTCCTCAAATCCGACAGTCTATATTCCATCAGCTCCAGCTCCAGTATTCAATACTGTATAACAGGATAGATATGGGTAATCCATTCAGATGCTCTGAATTAGATAAATGGTAATTCTACTGCCTATACTCCATCAGCTGTAGCATTGGATGTTGTTACTAGATATGGACCATCAATTCAAATAACCCGAAAAGGAGTGGAGTTATCTTTTCAGTAGATTGTCAATAATTCAGATTTTTGATCAATTTTTTTGAGCATTTGGATTGATTTAAAGTGAGGCAAAACTCTTAAAATAAAGTTTTGAAATACATAAAACTTTAATCCATGCTAAACTCTACCCCTAAAAATCTACCCTGATTCAAATCCATTTTTTACCTGTAAAATGAATCTGTTTGCTCCCTAGTTCTCCTACTCCCCTGAAAAAAGTATGGAATAAATGGTAATCCGACGGCCTATATTCCACCGGCCGCAGCATTCAATGCTGCTAGGCAGGTCGATATGGTCCGCCCATTCAGATGCCCTGAAAAGCGTATGGGATAAATGGAATTCGGATCGTTTCTTATTCCCGTAGTTGGATAAACGGCACTCAGATAGCTTCTTATTTTTTTAATAGCTTCTTATTTTTTTAATAGCTTCTGGGGATGAGAATAACATTTGAATTTGATCGTAAAAATCGATTTTGCACTTTCAATAAAGTAATATAACATTTGTTCGTAAACCCAAGTTATTAAAATGACAATTTAAACAAGGAAGATGGCTTCTTATTTTTTTAATAGTTTGTGGGGACGAGAGTTAGATTTGAATTTGATCGTAAAAATCTGATCTCTGAAATTAGATTTGAATTTGATCGTAAAAATCTGATCTGTGAGATTCTGCAATTTCAGTAAACTAAAATGACATGTGTTCGTAAACCCAAGTTATTGAAATGACAATTTAAACAAGGAAAATTATTTGAGTGCTCTCATATACAACGCTCCTGGAAAAAATCCTCCCACGTTTCAGTCGTGTATTATTCCTATTGATAATCTCCAATTTCACCAACCCCACTCCTTTGTCGGTATGGAGTTTTTCAGATTGGGAAGGTCGGATCAGTCACAGTCAGGAATAATGGTGTGGTTCATTTTCCCTTTTTCTGATTTGATCAGAATTATCCCATTAGGCCGCCCTATTCGATTCTTTACTTGAGGTTCATCAAGTCCATTAAATTTAGAATACTTACTTTGCCATGACTTTCACAGATGAGAAGATCAACTTGTACAGTAGATACTCGAATTTTTTGTATGACCTTGATGATGCGTTTGGTGATTGAATTCTATTATATATGTGTGAATATTTTTAGGAGTAGATTAATTGGGAGTAATCTTTTCTATCAAGTTCCGTTTTTTAGTTAAAAAATTGGGTCTGAATCAGGTCAAATTTTCAGGGGTAATTTGAGTTTCTCATGGATCAAAGTTTCATGTAGTTCAAAACCTTATCCCAGGAGTTTTGCCCCATTTTAAACTAGCTCAGATGCTTAGAAAATCGATCAAAATTCTAGATTGAACACAAATTTAAAAACAAACCATCAAAAAAACCTACCAAAAAATAACTCTGAAAAAAAATGACTCCCTAGCTAACCCACTCCCTTTTTTTCATTTTGTATTTGATTTCTGATCATTGGCTCAATCAGAACGCCCACATGCGTGTACAAAATCCACATGGCATGTATACGTAACCTGAACTCTGGTTCTCTTCAATGATTTTCACAAATGATGCTGCGACCGCCCTTACCTAAATTCTCCTTATCTGTCCTGATGTTGATTCGGATATAAAGAGTAAGAGAAGATATCATAAATTAATTTCCATCGGTAAAGGTTCATTTACTTATCATAAACTATCTGAGAGCGGTGCAAAATATCTTAAAATAATTAAAAAAATGACACTTATATATAAAAGTTAATGTCATTTCCATTGCTGAATGTTTCTTTCGCTTACGAGAATCGTGGAAGATATCGTATTTGAATTTCTTTTTTTTTGTCAATGTCATTTCCATTTTTAATTGTTCATTTCCTTAGTAGTGGAAGACATCATAAATTCACCCCAAAAAGACAAGACATTCTATATGTAAATGTAAAAGTTAATGTCATTCCGTTACTATCATCAACTTGAATCCACTTTTTTAATAACCCTCACATTAAAGATTCAAAATGGTTAAAGTATACATATTATGAATTAAAAAATTGGCTTTAAGTATACATATCGTGAATAAAAAATGGCTTGAAGTATATGAATAAAAAATGGCTCGAAGTGGCCCAAAGGGGTTGGATCCAATGGTGGAAAGCGAGGAGTTTTTCACCATTGGGCAAGGTTCAATTCTCGTGAGGGATTTACTTGGAGCCATGGGGAGGATCAAAGCCCACCTCCATGTCCTTCAACTTTTTTGTGTGTTGTTAAGCCACTCGTGATGGTGACGGAGTGTGTTGTTAAGCCACATATTTTATTTTTTTAATATTTTTTATTTTTGGAATATATTGATTTAGTTTATATATAAATTAGAAATTTAAATAAATGAATTCATATTTAAATGATGTAAATATGTTCATATGGATTCTTAATGCTAAGCTCAAGGAGAAGATCCAACTAGTCATTGGTTAGACATGTATAATGTAAATATATTTTTACTAAAGGTGTGATAGGCTTGCCACTATGTACTAAAACTATGTAAATACTATTGCTGAAATATAATGTATAATGGCTGAAATATAATATATAATGGTATAATATGGCTACTAAGAGAACAAGAGTGGCTAGGATTCCACCAAAAGGGAGAGAAAAGGGGTCTCATGTGAAAGTGAATTCTCTATTGCTAACTCAACCTTAGGTCTTATCTCTTTTCCATAATGTGCCTTAAATGAAGCCATCTACCTCCATTCACTTATAAAACCAATCATTAAATGAATGAAAGAGGTTGGTGGGGAAGTCTTCTCATGTCATTATGGAAGCATGGGTTGAGTAAAATAATCATTGGGAAGTGTAAGAGCGCTAAATTCCTCCCATTAGAAGTAATGTTAGGAATCATTCCCCTCAATTCTCCCATGCTCATTCGCTCATTTTATCTACGAATTTACTCTAGTATTGTCACATTCATGCTCGACATTACTCAGGTCGTGTTATCAATTTCTAGCCATAACCAATATGACAATTGACCAAAAATCGACACTACAAATAGGAAATGATAAACCTTAGATGAAAGATATACAATTGTAGGTGAGCATGGAGGTTTAACAAGTTAGGAATCCATCACCAACAATGTGTTTGTTTCTCTTTATATGCTTGAGAGATAAGTAGTGTTCTTATAGGAAGCTTCTAAGAAGCATATAGTAGATTGAGCTCTTTCTACTCACACTAAGAAGCATTGGAGGAAAGAATATCCCTCAAGGACTCTGTAGCAAAGAAAGGGAATNATTGGGAAGTGTAAGAGCGCTAAATTCCTCCCATTAGAAGTAATGTTAGGAATCATTCCCCTCAATTCTCCCATGCTCATTCGCTCATTTTATCTACGAATTTACTCTAGTATTGTCACATTCATGCTCGACATTACTCAGGTCGTGTTATCAATTTCTAGCCATAACCAATATGACAATTGACCAAAAATCGACACTACAAATAGGAAATGATAAACCTTAGATGAAAGATATACAATTGTAGGTGAGCATGGAGGTTTAACAAGTTAGGAATCCATCACCAACAATGTGTTTGTTTCTCTTTATATGCTTGAGAGATAAGTAGTGTTCTTATAGGAAGCTTCTAAGAAGCATATAGTAGATTGAGCTCTTTCTACTCACACTAAGAAGCATTGGAGGAAAGAATATCCCTCAAGGACTCTGTAGCAAAGAAAGGGAATATTTTCAGTGTGTTGTGTGGGGTGGTGGAAAATAATTTTATGTCTATTTGATGGTTAGATAAGATACCTAAAGTTCTCTATGATAAGTAGATTGGATGAGCACAAAAAAAAATGGGTTTGATTGAGTGATCTAAAATCCTCCAGGTGGGCTCCTTCACCCTAGTGGCCTCATAGCCTAGCTTGGGGTGGTATCTAAATTAGATACCTATTGGTTGGGTGGAAAATTGCTCAGTCATACATAGTTTCTTGGACCAATTGTTGTTAAAATTAAGTGCACTATCATTGTTTATGAATATGAAATTAATGCTTTTATATTATGGAAATATGTATTTTTCAATCTATGTGTGATTATGCTTGAATCTGGGCATGGGAATTTAGTTTCCATAATTTTTTGTTAATCTATGGGTGTTTATTTCTATTTTGTTTTAATTATCACACCTATGCATGCACTTCATTTAATTTTGTTCCTCCTTGGAAAAATTATTTAGTTTTTATTGTGGGGATATGGCCTCCAAGGTTTAGAATTTGAAAGTCTTATTTCATGGTTAGTCATCTCATAATATGTCGAAGCTACTCTATTTTCTAAGCATGTTCTTAGGTTATGGAAAAATGAGAAAATATTTTATCTTCTAAGTGTGTGCTCGAGTAAGAGGATGAAACTCATTAGCCTCTTGATTGGGAACAATATATTGGGGTTCATTATCTATGAAAATAGGGTTTTGAGATCAACAATACAATCTTTGTGTTAGTCTGTGACTCCCTATACAAACATTAAGTCCTACACCAGCTTTTTGTATTTCACATTATAGGATATAGTTTTTATCGTAAGTATGTACTAGATCATATTTTGCCTCCTCCTAGCTTTATCTCCTAATGAGGTGTCAATGTGAGAGAAAATCTAGTTGATGAGGTGGTTTCATTCATGTACAATAAAGGTGTATCATTGAAATGAATATTGTAAAAGAAGAATATAGATTAAAGCCTTTTCCACCAATTTCTTGTGTTTTGTCTTGTGTCTTATTTCTTAACATTGTATCAAATCTCTTATGGTATAAAGGGCATAATAACACCATGATGATTTTTTTCAAGAAATGAAAGACACTTCCACACTAATCCTACCAGAAGAGAAGAAGAATTTGATCAAGAATGTAAATGAAACAAGTAATCACATAGTACATCGAGATTTTACCCTGGAACCCTTAACCGAGAAAAACCAGCGTTCCTTTGAGTGTTTTTCTCTCTTTTTTTCTTATTTGATCTGAATAAAAGGTTACATTCCTAACCTTGGTCCACACCTAAGACACAATCGCCATCATACCCTCTTTCCTTCACAAGAAAAACCCTGTATCCAAATTGACTTACATATGCATGACCAACAACCTACAATTTACCATGCATTAGCATTACAACATTTTTCATTCTCGCATTTGCCTTTATGACCTTCCAACATGCCTCTTTATAGGTTTTACAACAGGAAAAATCCTAAATATTGGCACCCAAAAAACGATTACAGATTCGTGCATATTATTGGCTACAAATCCCGCAAATCTGGGGATTCTGTTAGAGTCGAATTACAAGTTGGGTTACCACTCGACTACCAGTCAACCTTCATTCGGTCTCTAGTTAGTCATCTCACAATCGCACTTCGACCTCTTCTCGATTGACTTTGTCGTTGATACCTTCAACTTTGAATTTGCTCGGTCGACGCCCTCGACCTTCGGCTTGTTGTCGATTCACCTTGACCTTCGATCGTTAGTCGACTTGCCTCGACTCGAATTTCACCACATAGAATATAACAACCCAACATTCTCCCACTTGATGTCTTCTTTGCTTTAACAAGATATTCCTGAACGTTCGTTCACAAAATCAAGGTAGCAATGCCCATTGCCTCTCTACACTAAGAGAACTTCAGAACACTCATAGACTTGGTCAATGAGTCTACTATGTTTTACAACATGTCTATTTTCTCCAGTAGCACCTTATTTCTTTCCACCATATCTCTCACGAAATGGTATTGTACATCAATGTGCTTAGCCTTTGAATCATAGGAAGTGTTCTTTGCCAGAAATATTGCTCTTTGACTATCAAAAATCACCTTCATAGCTCTCTGCTCAAACTCGGTCCTTGAACACAAGATTTGAAGCCATACTGCTTCTTTGCTTCCATGAGTGGCCGCCATGTATTCAAATTCTGTTGTTGATAAGGCTACGACCGCCTCTTTCTTACTCATCCAACTTATTGCACCACTAAACATCTTGAAGACATATCTTCTAGTCGACATCCGTCGATCCAGATCTCCATCCTAGTCGACATCGACAAAGTCATGTACATTAACTTTACCACTATCACCTTCAGGTTTTCCTTGGTATCATATAGCATATTCCTTTGTGCCACACAAATACCTGAATACTCTCTTGATAGTTGTCTAGTGCTCCTTCTCAGGTGTCGACATGTACCTGCTCAAGACTCCCAGTGCATGGGAAATGTCTCGTCGAGTGTAGACCATCACATACAATAGACTACAAAAAACACTTTCATAGTGAACATGTGCCAGGTCGTCTATTTATTCTTGTGTCTTTGGACAATGTTCAACATAAATCTTTGCTCTCAAAGGAATTGGCACCTTCACCTGTTTGCAATCCTTCATATTGAACTGTTTCAAAATTGCTTCAATATACTTCATCGGATTCAAAACAGCCTTGGGGGATATTTATTGACAGATCAAAGTACTTGTGGTTAAAATATCGGCTTCTGGGGCTTTATTATTTCAGATATATAGCCTGTGGAAGATAGGTTTCCTGAATCATCCTGAATTCAGTCATCGTGAAATTTTCATTATAAATTGTTTTCTTTGATTCTTCGGACCATGAAACTCAGAGGATGTTCACAAGAATTATCAAAGTATATGTGGTAAAAATTTCAGCTTCTAGGACATCCTAAGTTTGGAGATACACCCTGTGTAAGATAAAGTAGCTAACTAGTCCTATTAACTAGTCTCAAACAGGTGTTCCAGGTAAAAAAATGATATCTCCTTCAGTGAGTATCCAAATTAAGTGAGACCCATTGCATTGGACAGTGGACGGTCTGTAGCATTTATGGTGCAAGTTTTATAATACAATATCATATATTTTTCTCTTGGAATGCTTTACAAGTACACTCTCCTTGAAAGGCCAAAACTCAGCAAGGTGTGGGGAAGTCACCATAACTTCCACTTGGCACATCCAATTTTGATCATACATGTGGAATTTCATAGAGGACATATCATGGAGCAGTCTACTTCACAAAGTTGGATCTCCATTCAGGGTATCATCAGATTAGAATGAAGGAAGAAGATATCCCAAAAACAACATTCCAGACTCACGAAAGCCATTATGACTTTTTGGTCACGCCTTTTGGCCTTACAAATGCACCTTCCACATTCCAAGGTTTAATGAATTCTATTTTCAAAACCTTCCTTCGAAAGTTTGTGTTAGTATTTTTTGATGATATACTAATCTATAGCAAGTCTTAGGAGGATCATGTTCGACATGTTGACAAGGTGCTACAACTACTAAAGGAGAACAATCTATATCCCAAACCATCCAAATGTTTCTTTTGGGTGAAGGAGGTAGAGTATTTGGGTGATATTTGATCTCATGATGGTGTCAAGGTAGACCCTAACAAGATTAAGGCCATGATGGACTAGTCGATTCCCAAAACATTGAAGAATCTTAGAGGATTTTTGGGTTTAATAGGTTACTAACGCAAGTTTGTTCAAAACTATGGAAGAATAGAAACACCTTTAATGACATTAACTAAGAAGGATGAATTTTCATGGACTCGAGAGGAAACTCAATATTTTTAACAACTTAAAAAGTCAATGTGCAAAGCTCCCGTCTTAACCACACTAGACTTCAAAAAAATATTTATTGTGGAATGTGATGCCTCAAGAAATGGCATTGGTGTTGTTCTAATGCAAGAAGGAAAGCCCCTTTCTTTTGAAATTCGGCCACTCAAGGGAAAGGACTTACACAAACCCATTTATGAGAAGGAAATTATGACAATACTACATGCATTGAAGCAATGGTGCCCTTACCTGATAGGTAGGCACTTCAAGGTCAAAAAATATCATGATAGTATTAAATACTTCTTGGAACAAGGACTATCTTCAGAAGAACAAAAAAAATGGGTGACCAAGATTTTGGGTTATGATTTTGAAATAATCTACAAAAAACAGAAGCAAAATGTTGTGGCAGATTCACTCTCAAGGAAGGATGAAGATGTTGCGGCATTTCTATGTGATATCTCAATCATCCAACCTAATTGGATAACATAAGCAAGGGATGAATGGAAGAATGATGAAAAAGTGTGGACTCTCATTCAAAGGTTGTAGCATGATTCCAGTGCATTAGATACATTTACATGGAAAAATGATTCACTATGGTACAAATATTGTTTATATTTATGTAAGAATTCCCAACTAAAACAAAAGGTACTTTTGGAATTGCACACCTCTCCAGTAGGAGGGCACTCAGAATTTTTTAAAACTATCATAGGGTCAAGAAAGGAATTTTTTTGGGATCGCCTTAAAACTGATGTTCAAAGGTTTCTGGAAGAATTTTTGGTTTTCCAACAAAATAAGGTGCAAACAATTAAGACCCCAGGTATTTTACAACCAACCATCCCAAGTTATCTCTGGAAGAAGGTTTCCATGGATTTCATCATGGGGTTACCAAAGTTTGAAGGAGTGAGTGTCATGATGGTGATTGTTGATAGCCTAACCAAGTACGCACACTTTTGTGCACTCTCTCATCCTTTCAAATCCAGTGCAGTTGCCACCGCATTCATTGAGACAATTCAAACGATACATGGAATCCCAAAGATTATTGTAAGTGACAGAGATCCCATTTTCACTGGACATTTTTTGACATAATTTTTTTCTTGTTTGGGTACTCAATTGGCTTGTAGCTCATCTTATCATCCTCAATCTGATGGGCAAACTGAGATAGTGAAAAAATGTATGGAAGGCTACTAATGCAGCTGGTGTTAGTGAAATGCAATTGACAGAGTTAAACTCAGCTGTCTGTAGCTATAATTGGCAGTTTGACTCTTTTGACAGGAATATTGCCGAATCTGGCGAAAATTGTTTGACAGAGCTAAATTTGGCTGTC
>SNQJ01S0010103.1:230941-248371 GCA_010110895.2 Picea sitchensis | reverse complement strand
AGTAATAGAGAAATTTAATCATTTTTAACCATATAATCCAAGTGTTATATCAATGAAGCATTATCATCTAATAACTACAAAGTAAATAAGAAATGAACAAATGAACAATCATACACATACACAGTACACCGGGTGTTTTACGTGGAAACCCAAATTGGGAGAAAACCACATGATGTTTTTTCTTGTATGTCTTGAAGAATTACATTCATTGGAAGCACAAAATTCCTTTGCGTTCCAGCTGCAATTGGAAGGAGGCTCCAACCCCCTAGTTTCTCAGGCTACAACTTGAAGGAAGCTCCAAATCCCCAACTCTTTGGCTACAACCAGAAGGAGGCTACAACCCCCTATGTTCTCCGGATACAACCGGAAGGTGGATACAACCACCCGTCCTTGCCCAGTCCAACCGCCCTGAAGTAGAAGTATAATGATGGAACCACTTTCAAACTATCACTGTGAGATATATTGTTGTAAACCTGTACCAATAAATCTGAACCATGCATCAACCTGTACCTCAATCTGTACCATAAACAAGTGCATCAACCATGCACCAACCTATACCAAACAACCTATAATCAACTTGTACCATAAACAAGTGCATCCAACCATGTACCAAGTGTTGAAGCTGCCTTTTTCAACTAGTTTAAATATAGTTTTTAAAGTCAAATGTTGGTCTTTAAGTTCTCTTTCACTTCGTGGCACTTACAAACTAAAGTTTTCAGTAGTCCCGACATGCGAAATAGCGTAAGATGTTATTTTTCATAAGTTACCACCTTTTATCGTTAAACGAAAGTTTTTTACTTTTTGCACCTTAGGATATCACACTTCGGGAGTTACAAATCACAAGATTTACAAGCCCAGATGTGCGAGGTCGCGAAAAGTTGTTAAAATCTTACCTCAGGTTAAAGATAAGAGTAAAATTATTTAAACCCCATTCAAGTGCTATCAGGATTTCGCATCTTGGCGGTCACTCTCTCCAAAAGCGTTACTGTCATAACTCTGATAGGCGAAACCATGAGACTTTTACATAAGTAACCCGGGTTAGTGTTAGGGGTGGTAAATTTTGACAATGGTTAAATCCCGTCGAGATTTCGCAACTCGGCGTATGCACCTCCCAAAAGCTATACCTTCGAAACCCTGAGTGGCGAAGTCGCAATATTGCTCAAATATTAATTAATTAAAACACTTAATCCAGTTTATCTTCTAATTTAAATAGATCACATTATTGCGATCTCGAAATTTCGCGACTCAGCATATGCTCCTCTCGGAAACTATACCTTCGAAGCCTCGAGTCGTGAATTCGCGATATAAATTAAAACATGACTAATTAAATTCTTAATCCTACTCATGTTCTCGATTAATTAAATATAATCGTCGCGATATCGGGTTTTGGAGGCTCGAAAGGTTAGAGTGAAAAATCCCGACAAGGCGAATGCCGAAAGGTTGATTAAAGTTTAAGAAAGCCGGATTAAATAAACTAAGCGAGCTTACGTAGCATTTAATGCAAATAATGATATGCACAGTCTATGAGGTAATTTTAAATTTTCCTTACACCAACTTGTGTCACGAACTGTCGAAATTTATGGCATTAATTGGAAATGAGGCGAAACGACAAGTAAGGATAGGGTCTTTATTGCTAAATCTGTCTCTAAATATGATTTGACCGTTCTGTTCATAAGGATACCAAGATTTTAAATGATCGAAGATGCAGATTTTTTCCTTTATGTTCTATTCATAAATCTCATTTCTATCCCGCGCAGATAAGTTTTTCTCAGCAAAACTGATCTTTGTATGTATACGCATTTTTATTACAGGAGATCCACGTCACAATCTTTTGTCATGGCCCCGCGAAAAGCGTCCAAGACAAGTGATGAGATTTCGGGACAAGGCTCTGATAATGTTTCAGATACTTCAGCTCGAAGCATTGATTCCGTACGAACCTGGTCATACATCTCAGAGGTTTTGCAATCAGATTTGGTGAACTGTTCGGACGATTCCAGTGACAACGAGAAAGATGACTTGACTAGCAAATACAAGATTTTTGTCCAGGCAAAAAATGCACAAAGTAGCGGCCAGGCCACGTCTTCTGCCTTACCATGACATTATCCAATGGGCGCTAGATCATGTAGATATCCCTATTAGAACCATCATGAGCGAGAAAAAGGTCATTGTTGGGACCTTTAGACCAGAAAACTTATAGGCGATGTACAAGTTACCATGCACGTCGAACTTCACATACAATGTAGAGTTTCTAGAGGGTTTTAAAGAGAAGGAATGCGAGCAATACGCGAAAATCTTATTCGATTTAATCAAGGATTGGGTCTCACACCCAACGAAGTTCAGAGCAGATAGCAACGGAGTTTATTTCATATCTTCTTTGGAACCACAGTTCAAATACATAGTGATGATGAACTGTAGATTGTATGGGAGGGAAGACACCACGCATTTTTTCCTCCCATGGGTGCCTCTGACACATACAGTAGCAGAAGGCTATTCTTTTGACTGGGCCAAACCGTTGTCAAATAGTCTGACCAGTTGGATTACAGAATATTGGACGCAGAGGGAAAGCCAGAGAGCTGCATCATTTTTTATGTCTGCATACATCATGGATGCCATGTTTTCCATGACACCTTTTCCCTTAATGAATTGGAGTTGGGCTCCATTGGAGACTGAGCCTATACATGTCTATCATTCTAAGCTTTCGGAGGATAAGGCCTCAGATTTTATATATGAAATCTTCAATTGGGTAATGGTACCGATGCACATCGCCATCATGTGAATAAACCTTCGGTTTTCTAGATGGAAGTTGGCTGGGTTTCGACGATGAAGGCATCACTGAAACACTAGGCCAGATCAATACAACCAAACATCTGCTCAATATCAAGGAAAATGAAGAAAGAGAATTGGCCGAAATATCACAAATAACCCAGATGGACATAGTCCAAATAGATAAATGGTTGATTAAACCGAGTGTACAATTATGATTTGTCAACGCCAAAGACCAACAGGTGGAGGAAAAGTTGCCAAGATTGGCGAAGGATTGTTACACCTTCGAGGCCAACAATCAAGCAGAACCTTCTAAGTTAATATCCCAGCTGGTGGAGAAGTGTGTCATTTGCACAGAGCAGGCGAAGAGGCAGGATTCCGGTACCAAATAAGGACAAAAACCAAGAATTGAAATGATTAATCTCCTTTGTTGTAACCGAAAACCGTTGGAACGTTTGAGATTCCATACTATAGAAATCTGTACAAATATATGTTTTGTAGAAAGAACAAGGGCTGGACATTTTTGGTCGATTGTAATAGAGGCTATCTTTTTTGAATTAATACAAAGCAATCCGGAGAATCCTGATTCCGTCACGATTGTGCTATGAGTTTGTTCTCTTTGTTATTCATATTCAATTTTATTTCTCTTATATACATCTGATGAATGTTGCATTGCAATTTAGTAAAACTTCTACTGTGGTGGTTAAATTTTATTCATCTATAGCGCTTACAGTTTTTCCTCTGTATCGGATAACAACAGATACAAGACCTGTGAACTGTTAAGTTGTCATATTTTTTACTTCGTCAGATCCCTTCTTATTCTATTTTCTTCCTCTGTTTAAGGAGTGAGATTCTCCCTTGATAGGAGCCTTACTTTATAAACAACTAAGTGTTTTTCTCATATTTCACACACTTTTATTTCAAATATAACACAGTTACGGAAAAAGGCCTTTAGTTTTCATTTTGTCCTTAAACATTAATTTCAAATGTTCTCTTTATAAGATCAAATTGATACAGCATAAAAACTTTCCGATTTCTTTTAAATTTTTCTGTTCCTCTATGACTGTCCCCGTTGTAAGACAACCTAATATTGAACTCGGTTTATCGAACCAAACCCATATCACTTTAAATCTCTTTGATACTATACTTAAAACAACCACCACCCGGGTAGAACTGGAACGTTCATGGGCTGCAATCGAACGGGATATAAACATCCAGTAACAGTTGGAATCTAGACAACGACAACTTGGAAATCCGCATTAGCTTCTTTTCCCGAAGGTTGATGCTTTCCCCTTCTTTATATTTTACTCACTTTTAGATGCCTAGACACTATACTTTCTAAGCCTTGAGTACAGACTCTGGAACAACATCTTCTTGGCACCGTTTCCGTGGACGAAGTTACGAAATCTTTTCCCTGGGAATAATGACATTCTCGCAAGTTTCACACTTTGATAGTGAACAAAGAGTGAACATCCTTTAAAGGATTTTCTTATTTTTCACTTGGCGACTCCACGATTAAATAAGCTAGCATCTGGTTGAAGGAATACCAGACTAAACCCAGAAGGAAAACAAACCATGCTTGTTTCCGATCCCGAAAAAATACTGAAAACTAGAGGTTCCCTTAAGCCAACTACTACAGTCTACTAGCTTAAGTACCCACAAACCAAAATCAAGAGTTCATTTGAACCTTCAACTTCACACAGTTCACCTCACTCTAATTTTAGCTCTCTCTGAGACTAAGAGTGAAACCCATTCAATAACCTATGACATATACAGAGGTAAAAGCCTTGCAGTGGATTTATCGGAGATCAATACCCCACCAAATTTTCAGTTAGATATCTCGACATCACCAAATCTCAGAGAGTATACCTTACACTCATATTACATGCCCGTGGGTTCCCCTGATTACATTTCTTGCAAATCCGAAGAGCCAAGTCCTCGCATCACTTATCACCCATCTTTGGTTGTCCTGCCTCACGAAGAAGCTAAAGATTCACTTTTAGTGTTCTAGAACCCTCTATATAATACACCGTTTCCCTATACAATAGTACCAATGGCATCCACCAGAGGAGGAGATGGAGGGGTTTTCGGAGGTGGAGGGGTTTTAGGAGGCGGTGGGGCTCTAGGAGGAGCAGGAGGCCAAGGGCCTCTCCCACCTCCCAGAGTTTTCACTAAAGTGGCTGCAAGATATGCGCCTTTGGTTCTACCTGTCCCTCTTCATGACCTTCGCAAAAATTATATAAAAAACTTACCCAAGTTTACAGGAGAAGGAGACTTGACCGCAAATGAACATATAAATTTCTTCGATCGGTTCGCGGATATCCTAGGTCTCGAACACGAAGATGTGTATTCGAGGCTTTTTGTTCAAACTTTCAAAGGACAAGTACAAACCTGGTTTCAAAGTCTACCCGAAGGGTCAATATTATCCTATGATGTTCTAGAAGATGCTTTCCTTAGGCAATGGGGTGAAAGGAAAGATCACTTGTATTATTTGACCGAGTTCATATCTTTAAAGAAAAAGAATTCGGAAAGAGTTATGGAATTTATTCAAATATTTAATAAGTTGTATAATAAAATCCCAGCTGAAGTTAAACCATCCCAACCTGCATCCAAAGTAACCTTCGCGGGAGCTTTCGAACCCAATTTCTCCCTTCTCTTAAGAGAAAGAAGAGGGGCTACCTTGACCCGAATGCAGGATGATGCTATAGAAATTGAATCTAACATGATGGCTTCTAGAAAGTTGAAAGCTAAGGTAGAAACGGGAAATCGGGAAACCAGACGTTTCAGGGAACAAGTTGGACCCTTAGGGTCTAATAGATCCACAAACAATAAAATGGATGATATGGCTAGGATAATTAAGGAGTTATCGAATAAAATTTCTAGGATGGAACTGGATCAATCGCAGGTCGATCCTTTCATTAAAAGAGAATTCAGGAGAAACCCCAACCTTCAAAATCAACAAAGACATGCTAAAAATGAAGATCAAAAAATTCAAACCCCTTTAAAAAATGAAAATTTTATAGGAGGAAATGACCTGGAATATTTCGAGGGTTTGGAAGAAGATGTGACAAATTTAGGTGACGACTTCACTCAACCTTATGTAACTAAAGAATATTATGAAAAGTCTCTAAGCACACATCAACCCTCAAATGCAGATGATGACATAAACAATATAGATGTCCCTTTCCATCAAGAAGTAACTGATTCAATAATGGATGAAGTCCAACCTAAGTATAACCTGAGGTCTAAAAACAAACCTGCGTTGAATTCTCAAACCAAGAAAATTCTCCCTAGAGGTGAAGTATATGTGCCCACCCGAAAGGAGAACGAAACATCTAAAGGGACTGACTTATTGGATCCAAAAATAAAAGAGGTTGAGACCCAGACTAAGGAAATCAAGACAGTTGATACACATACACCTGCAAGTAAAATCATGAGTAATAAATCAACTTAGACAAATAAGTTGGAGAAGAGAGAGTCTGAGATCTCAACCAGAGAAACAGACAAAGGTAGTGGTGGTTTTAGTTTTGAAAATGAGATAAATAAGATCAAAATACTGATCCCTCTGGTTGAGTTAACAAAGAATCCTGCTTACCGTAAACAAATAACCAAAGTGATAGGTTGTTCAGATTAAGAAAGTCAATCCGACATGATAAACTTGGAAGATGATAAGCCCAATATCACTTTTGGTCCACATTTCGAGGGTGCCAGAAACATCGTCGCTCCTTTCTATATCACCCTAAATGTGCATGATCGACTACTGCATAACTGCATGCTAGACTCTGGAGCTTCACATAACGTGATGCCCAAAACTATTATGGATAGACTAGGCCTTGAGATCGCCAGACCTTACGGAGATCTCTACTCTTTCGATTCAAGAAGAGTTAAGTGCATGGGTATGATAAAAGATTTAGTAGTCACCCTTGCACAGATCCCAGTCAAAATCATCCTGATGGATGTAGTTATTGTTGATATCCCCCCAAAGTATGGCTTACTACTATCAAGGTCATGGGGAGCCAAACTTGGGGGGTCCCTCCAACTCGACATGACTTACGCCACAATTCTTGTGTTTGGTGGACAACTTACTCAGTTATATAGGGAAACGAGGTTAGCCTATACAGTGAGCGATCCTCAGAATCCTAACAATTTTCCTGTTTACATTGCAGATCAAGATCTAGGAAATTGCATTTTGTCTTTTGATGATGGTCTAGATAGCTGCACAGAGGAAAATTACATAGATGAGAAAGAGTAAGAAAATATGCATAGCACTAGGATCTGGAAAATGTTTTTTGATAGTGCCCTGTCATGTGAAGGAGTAAGTGTAGGGGTACTTTTTGTGGCACCTGAAAATAAATTTGTTGTACCTTTGTCTTACAGGCTTCAATGGGATATAGACTACACTAACAATGTATGTGAGTATGAAGCCTTAATATTAGGATTGGAAGCTGCCAAGAAGCTAAACATAAAGAACCTGGAGGTATATGGAGACACCGAGTTGATAGTCAAACAGATAAACTGACAATACTAGGCCAAGCACCCGAGATTGAGATCGTACAAAAATTGTGCCTGGGACCTAATGGAATTTTTTTTCTCATTTGTAAATGTCCATTTCATCCCACGCGCTGAAAACTTGCAGGCTGATTCCTTAGCCAAGGCAGCATCGACGTTTTCTCCCCCTACAACTTTTGAATTAAAATACCACATAGAGGTAAGGCACAAACCATCCATCCCGAACAACATACAACACTGGCAGGTGTTCAAGGATGACGAATAGATCAGGAAGTTCCTCGAAGCAGTAGGCAACTTCTCTGAAACTCACATTGATCAAGAAAATCAAAATGATCACATATGGATCATGCAAGAAGGAGAAGACCCTCAAAAGTTCCAGGAAAAAATCGCAAATCATCGCATGCTAGTTATGAAGAACAATCAGATTCCGAAAGGACTGATTCCTTTGGAGAGACTGTTCGATCATAATGACATACCCTTGAAATCCACCCTACAACCCCAACCAAAGGAGATTGAAGACTGTGATGTAGGGACCAAATAGGAACCTAGGATGGTAAAAATATCAAAGTACCTTCCTCCTGAGGTAAAAATCAAGTATAAAGACTTACTCAGACAGTATAAAGATGTTTTCGCTTGGTCTTACGAAGAGCTGAGAACTTACGAAACCGCTGTAATCGAACACAAGATACCCCTGAAACCTGGTGTTAAACCCTTTCGACAAAAACTCAGACAGATCAACCCTATTTTATTATCTGTGGTTGAAAAGGAAGTTAAAAAGCTCTTGGATGCAAAAATAATAGTACCTCTGAGATATTCCGATTGGGTAGCAAACTTGGTCCCGGTCATAAAGAAGAGTGGGGAGATTAGACTGTGTGTGGACTTTAGAAATCTGAATAAGTTCTCCCTCAAGGATAACTACCCTCTACCCAAAATGGATAACGTTTTAGAAAAGGTAGTTGGGGAAAACAGGATGTCAATGATAGACGGGTTCTCTAGGTATAATCAAATCGCCGTAAGTGAACTAGATAAAGAGAAAACAACTTTCACTACCCCTTGGGGTACTTTTATGTATGATAAAATGCCTTTTGGTTTAATGAATATAGGCGCTACCTTCCAACGTGCTATGGACATTTCTTTCATCGACGAAAGGGATAAATTTGTGGTCATTTATCTTGATGATCTAACTATTTTTTCTAAATCTGATGAAGATCATCTGGTACATCTCAAGCGGACGTTTGAGAAATGCCGTAAGTTTGGTATGTCTTTGAATCCCAAAAAATCCCACTTTGCCATGCAAGAAGGTAAACTCTTGGGCCATATTGTGTTTCGAGATGGTATTAAAGTAGATCCTAAAAGAGTTGAGGCTATAGATACTATAAATATTCCTAGGAATGTAAAAGAAATTCAGTCATTTTTAAGAAAAATATTTTTTTTGAGGAGATTTATTCCGATCTTTGTTGAAATCGTGAAATTGATCACAGATATGCTAAAGAAAAATAGTGAAGTGAAATGGATGGAAGAAGCTAAAGCAACATTTTCACACATCAAGAGGGTCATAAGTGAGGCAACTATATTGGCAAGCCCTGATTATCAAAAAGATTTTCTTATTTTTTCGTTCTCCTTTGAACACACCATCGCCGCGGTACTCCTCCAAAAAAACAAAGAGGGTTTCGAACAGTCGATGGCCTTTTTTAGCAAGAGTCTCAGAGACACAGAACTTAAATATGATATAATGGAAAAGAAAGCGTATGCTATGGTGAAGGCGTTAAAAGCATTCAGAACCTATGTGTTGCATTCCAAGATAATCACATATGTACCTACCAGTTCTGTAAAGGATATTTTGGTTCAATCTGACAGTGATGGAAGAAGGGGACGTTGGTTTGCCAAAATTCAAGAATTCGACCTGGAGATAAAACCAACAAAATTGGTAAAAGGACAAGGTTTGGCCAAATTCTTAGCAGAATCAAATTTCAGGGTTGTTAGTATAAATGGCCTACAAGGATATGAAGAAGGTGTGGACACGAATGAGTCTGGTGAGCCAACAAGCGCGACCAGAATCGAAGAGAAGTTTGTCTCATCAGACTGGTACAAAAACATAGTGTCGTACCTGATGACATTGAAATGCCCGGAGTGATTTATCCCCATCCAAAGCCAGAATGCTAAAATTACATGCGATCAAATACTGTATATCTGAAAATCAATTGTATTGGAAGGACCCACTAGGTTTCCTGTTGGTCTGTTTAGTTGAATCGGAAACAGAGAAGGTCATAAGCGAATTTCATGAGGGTGTTTGTGGGGGACATCATGCTTGGAGTGCAACAATTTATAAGATACTAAGGGCAGGGTATTATTGGCCAAAACTTTTCTCAGACGTAAATGCCAAAGTCAGAGCCTGTAACCCATGCCAATTGTTTGCAGGCAATCATAAACTCCCAACGCTGCCACTGGTTTCGGTCAAAACGAAGGCTCCTTTTCAGCAATGGGGGCTAGATTTTATAGTTGAAATTAACCCCCATTCTAGCGCTCAACACAAATGGATCCTGACTGCCACAAATTACTTCACTAAATGGGTGGAGGCTATTCCAACTAGAAGTGCAACAAATTCAGTGGTAATAGACTTCCTGGAAGACAACACTTTGTCTAGATTTGGCTGCCCCCCAAAAATAGTCACAGATAACGCCCAGGCTTTCAAATCTATGGCTATGATAAGTTTTTGCCAAAAATATAATATTGTACTCGGTCATTCCACGACTTATTATCCCCAAGGAAATGGATTATCCAAGTCTTCAAACAAGAGTTTGATAAATGTAATTAAGAAAGTGTTGGACGATAATAAAAAATCTTGGCATGTGCATCTGAAATATGCCTTATGGGAAAATCAGATAGGCATTAAGAAATCTATCGGCACCTCGCCTTTCGAAATGGTGTATGGGACTGACATGGTATTACTGATAAATCTAGCGCTCCCCGTGATGAAATTATGGCAAGATGAGAAAGAAGAACCAAATCATGTTACCAGAAGGATAAATCAGCTAATTGAAGTGCAACAACACAGAGTTGAAATAGACGAAAGGTTGCAGAAATAACAAGACGATATAAAAATTTTATTCGACCGTAAGGCAAGAGGCAAAAAGTTTCTCCCAGGCGATTTGGTTTTGAGATGGGATGCTAGGAAGGAAGACTCAGCGAAACACGATAAATTTGATCATATTTGGTATGGACCTTTTAGAGTCGCATCTCCCGAAGGAAAGAATTCGTTTCTATTAGAAAATATGGATGGTAAAATCTTCAATGCCCCTGTCAACGGGCGTTATTTAAAACATCATATGCAATAACTGGTTACCAAAAAAATTTCCACTGTATATACCGGTTTGTGTTTTCTTTTTATTTCATAGTTACTTTTGGTAAGTGCACCATCATATATATATATATATATATATATGTATGTATACCTAATACTTTTCACATTTGTTTCTTTAGGATTTCGGTTTGCAGCCTAAACGAGTGAAAGGGATAAAAAGAAGGTCATATATCGGAAAATAAATTTGCCAAAACAGGTGATAGAAAAGGTTTTTGGTGATAGAAGAGGTTTTCTGTTATTATAAAATGGTAAGGTAAAGGTATGATGTCCTGAGAATTTTATGTTTTTAACAAAGATTTTCAAAACGCCGCAATGGTCTCATGAATATAATGTTTTCGCTTGAATGGTTATTAAAAGAACTACTACTCACTCTGGATCCTAATAATTTTCACTTAAAATAAAGATAGGAGGTAGTTAAAATAAGCAGAGAAAGTAAAGCCTCTCCGAAAAGGGTTTTCAGGAGTCAGTGTTAATGTTTAACCCGTGTCTTTCAGTTTACAGACCTCTATCCGTCACACTTCTTTTTGTTTTCAGATATACCTTCTTGAAAGGCCAAACATCTTTTCGGTTTTGCATACAAGGGGAGAAGAGATTACGTTTTAACTTTGAAAGCTTCAAATCATATTTTGGAAAGTAAGCTCGCCTTCACGACTCCTCAGCCTCTTACTAAACAAAGTGATGCATAGGTTGATCCTGACTATTCTAGGTTTTTCAATAGTTTCGAAAGATTAAGGCTTGCTCGAAGGAAGACTCCTCGAAATAATTTCTCCCGTTCTTCTCTGCAGGCTAAGGTATGGTGAAATTTGAGGGAGGGTTGGTACCGAGTAACCAAAGTAAGTTGACAGACCTCCATTGCAAAATATTACGCAGATATCACCCCTCATACAAACTGATTGCCCCCACTTCATGTTCTAAAAAGTAAATTATAAGACAGATGGTGAAAGGAAAGTTATATGTAATTGTCCATCTAGTCCAAAAAGATGATGAAAGGAAATTCAGAAATGATTTCCCTCATTTCAGCATTTAAATGCATAAATATATTTTGAAGTGGTGAAAGGAAATTCAGTAAAAAGGGCCAGATAACTTCACCGGGGTACTGAACAGGCCCACTGGCAGTGAAGCAATGTCTAATATATCTGTAAGGCTGTTATACGCGAATCTCACTCTACTCTGGTAACCAATTTTCTCGAAACCGGATCTACATCCTAAGTTCAGACAGGGATCCTTGATTAAGAACATGTAATGAACTTCGTTTGATGCAAACCAAAAGCCACAAGATCTGTTGGATTTCCTAGGACTATCTTAATTTTCCCAATGAGGACCTAAATTCAGTAAGAGAAGGAGAAAGTCGTGAAAGGGACTGCAGCTGAGTGTGAAGCATATTTGAGTTTTGAAAAGCTTTTCACAAGTAAAAGATGAAATCTCTTTTTCCCCTTTGTATCCTTTTCCTAGGAACAATTTTCACTGGGATAAAGCCTTTGACTCCATTTACCTAATATAGGCACGTGGTCTACTGTTCTTCCCATCTTACAGGAAGATGGGATCCCTAGTTGGAGCCTATGTTGGAGCCACCTTTTTCAATTGGTTTAAATATAGTTTTAAAATTCAAATGTTGGTCTTTAAGTTCTCTTTCACTTCGTGGCACTTACAAACTAAAGTTTTCAGTAGTCCCGACATGAGAAATAGCCTAAGATGTTATTTTTCATAAGTTACCACCTTTTATCGTTAAACAATTTTTTTTACTTTTTGTACCTTGGGATATCGTGCTTCGGGAGTTACGGATCACAAGATTTACAAGCCCCAATGTGAGAGGTCGCGAAAAGTTGTTAAAAGCTTACCTTAGGTTAAAGCTAAGAGTAAAATGCTTTAAACCCCAGTCAAGTGCTGTTGGGATTTCGCGTCTCGGCGGTATCTCTCTCCAAAAGCATTACTGTCATAACTTCGATAGGCGAAACCACGAGACTTTTACATAAGTAACCCGGGTTAGTGTCAGGGGTGGTAAATTTTGACCATGGTTAAAGCCCGTCAGGATTTTGCAACTTGACATATGCACCTCCCAAAATCTATACCTTCGAAACCCCAAGTGGCGAAGTCGTGATATTGCTCAAATATTAATTAATTAAAACACTTAATCCAGATTATCTTCTAATTTAAATAGATCACATTATTGCGATCTCGAAATTTCGTGACTCGGCATACGCTCCTCCTGGAAACTATACCTTCGAAGCCCCGAGTCACGAATTCGCGATATAAATTAAAACATGATTAATAAAACACTTAATCCTACTCACGCTCTGACTTAACTAAATCTAATCATCGCGATCTCGGGTTTTGGAGGCTCGAAAGCTTAGAGTGAAAACTCCTGACAAGGTGAACGTCGAAAGGTTGATTAAAGTTTAAGAAAGCCGAATTAAAGAAACTAAGTGAGCTTAAGAAGTATTTAATGCAAATAATGATATGCACAGTCTACGAGGTAATTTTAAATTTTCCTTACGCCAACTTGTGTCACGAACCGTCGAAATTTATGGCATCAATTGGAAATGAGGTGAAATGACAAGTAAGGATAGGGTCTTTATTGCTAAATTTGTCTCTAAATATGATTTGATCATTCTGTTCATAAGGATACCAAGATTTTAAATGATTGAAAATGCAGATCTTTTTCCTTTATGTTCTATTCATAAAGCTCATTTCTATCCCGTGCAGATAAGTTTTTCTCAGCAAAATTGATCTCTGTATGTATACGCATTTTTATTATAGGAGAGCCAAGTCACAATCTTCTGTCATGGCCCCGCGAGAAGCATCCAAGACAAGTGCTGAGATTTCGGGACAAGGCTCCGATAATGTTTCAGATACTTCACCTCGAAGCGTTGATTCCGTACGAACTTGGTCATACATCTTAGAGGTTTTCCAATCAGATTTGGTGAACTGTTCAGACGATTCCAGTGACAACGAGAAAGACGACTTGACTACCAAATACAAGATTGTCATCCAAGCAGAAATGCACAAAGTAGCGGCCAGGCCAGGTCTTCTTCCTTACTATGACATGATCTGATGGGTGCTAGATCATGTAGATATCCCTACCAGAACCATGATCAGCGAGCAGAAGGTCACTGTTGGGACCTTTAGACCAGAAAACTTATAGGTGATGTACATGTTACCACCCACGTCGAACTTCACATACAATGCAGAGTTTCTAGAGGGTTTTAAACAGAAGGAATGTGAGCAATACACGAAAATCTTATCCAATTTGATCAAGGATTGGGTCTCACACCCAACGAAGTTCAGAGCAGATAACAACGGAGTTTATTTCATATCTTCTTTGGAACCACAATTCAAATACATAGTGATGATGACCTGTAGATTGTACGGGAGGGAAGACACCATGAATTTTTTCCTCCCATGGGTGCCTTTGATACATACAGTAGCAGAAGGTTGTTCTTTCGACTGGGCCAAACTGTTGTTAGATAGTCTGACCAGTTGGATTACAGAATATCGGACGCAGAGGGAAAGAGAGAGAGCCGCCTCATTTTTTATGTCTGCATACATCATGGATGCTATGTGTTCCATGACACCTTTTCCCTTAATGAATTTGAGCTGGGCTTCATCGGAGACTGAGCCTATCCATGTCTATCATTCTAAGCTTTGGGAGGATAAGGCCTCAGATTTTATATATTAAATCTTCAATTGGGTAATGGTACCGATGCACGTCGTCATCTTCAGTAATCCACCACCCTGAATCTCAGATAGCATTGTCGCCAATTTGAGCAGGGTGGCCGACTGGTACATGGAGGAAGAGTTTTCATACATCAGGGTTTTTGACGCTTCTGTCCCTCCACATGCTTCACCATTATTTATACCCGATAGGTTGGCCTGTCATGAGATCGCCATGCAAACCGTGATTGGTGGCATAAGTAAAGAGCTGAAGGGGTTTTCAAAGAAGGTATGGCCACCTTTCCCCATCCATTTAAACACCTATTCTTTATTAGATTTCAGGCATGCAAAGGCCAAGGCAGAAGCCTTAGAAGATATAAAATTAGTCAATATTTAATTCAAGAAACACGACCCATAGAGGGTCGTGAGTAATCACTTAGCTAGCTACGGCCTTAAAAGATTTGAGCATGAGAATTCGCCTCATGATGATATTTTCTGAGGCGCCAGATCGTATGTTGAGGTTTTGGCTTGGATACACGCCCTATCGCCCGAAGAGAGGGCTGATGTTTCCAAATTCCAAGAACATAGGTAGAGATGCCTTCCCCCAGTATTACAGGGCGAGAATCCAACAACCGTAGAGGTGTAGAAAACAAAAGCCGAAGGCTCTAAAGATTCAACACCTGGCCAAGAAGAACAATAGGATAAAGAAGAGAAAAATGGGGGCCCGAAATAGGAAGCTGAGGCTTCCAATCCTCCAAGCGAGCCAACTTCAGTCGTTACTCCAGGGAAATCATCTAAACAGGTCAGTAATCCCATTGTGTATGTTACTCCCCTGTAGTCGACAAAGGGAATACCAGACGCAGGTTGGATTTTTGGTGAAGAATTAGCACCCATATTAGTGGAAGAGATACCTCCGAATGAATTCTTTTTTGATAAGAAGAGAAAGGCTGTCGTTAAATAGGAATTTTATCAAGAGGTAGGTAAGGTAGCCAAGAAATTCAAAATCTTAGCCGATGGAAAAGATGTGAAGAAGCAAGAATTTGCGACTCAAATAGCAGGAACATTGGGGGCTTTTGCTACAACCAACCAATATTCAGTCAGGACCCTAAAGGATCAGTTGAAGCGAAAAAATCATTTAATCAAAACATTAGAGGCTAAACTAGCTACAACAGAAGCCACTGCCACAGATCAGGCGAATACAGGTTTGGAACAAACTAGAGCAGCTGATCAAAAGGAAATTGAGTGGCTCAAATCGACCTCGAACAGATGCAGTTGATGGCTCAGACAAGTTAGACACAGGTAGACCAACAAAGAGAATTGATAGAGTAGCTACAAGTCAAATTAGACTTCGTCGAAAGCCAATTAATTGATATCGAGATATTTCAATCCCAAGCTATAGAGATCAGAAAAAGAGTGTCGGAAACTCAACAAGGCCTACTTGCTAAGGTAGAAATGATTCAGAACAATTGCCAACTCATTGATCGAGTCTTGGAAAACCTCATTCTCAGAGAAAAAGACGTTGGGGTGGCTCGAATTGCTTTCCAGGAGGCTATTATAGCCACCACGAGAAGGGGGACAAGCAGTAGTTCCAGGTTTTATATCTCGAAGCAGACCCGAGGTAACATCTTGTTGAAATAATGGGAGCGTGACATATCCAAAGGCAAACAACAAGCTAAAGAGATAAGAAAATCATGTGAAGAAACCTTCGGTTTTCTAGATGGAAGTTGGTTGGGTTTCGACGATGAAGGCAGCACTGAAACACTAGGCCAGATCAATACAGCCAAACATCTGCTCAAGATCAAGGAAAATGAAGAAAGAGAATTGGCCGAAATATCACAAATAACCCAGATGGACATAGTCCAAATAGATAAATGGTTGATTAAACCGAGTGTACAATTATGTTCTGTCAACGCCAAAGACCAACAGGTGGAGGAAAAGTTGCCAAGATTGGCGAAGGATTGTTACACCTTCGAGGCCAACAATCAAGCAAAACCTTCTAAGTTAATATCACAGCTGGTGGAGAAGTGCGTCATTTGCACAGAGCAGGCGAAGAGGCAAGATTCTAGTACGAAATAAGGACAGAAACCAAGAATTGAAACGATTAATCTCCTTTGTTGTAACTGAAAACCACTGGAACGTTTGAGATTCCATACTATAGAAATTTGTGAAAATATACATTTTGTAGAAAGAACAAGGGCTGGACCTTTTTGGTCGATTGCAATAGAGGCTATCTTTTCTGAATTAATACAAAGCAATCCGGAGAATCCTGATTCTGTCACGACTGTGCTATGAGTTTTTTCTCTTTGTTATTCATATTCAATTTTATTTCGCTTATATACATATGATGAATGTTGCACTGCAATTTAGTAAAACCTCTACTGTGATGGTTAAATTGTATTCATCTATAGCGTTTACATTTTTTCCTTTGTATCGGCTAACAACAGATACAAGACCTGTAACCGTTAAGTTGTTTTTTTTTTACTTCGTTAGATCCCTTCTTATTCTATTTTCTTCCTCTGTTTAAGGAGTGAGATTCTCCCTTGATAGGAGCCTTACTTTATAAACATCTAAATTTTTTTCTCATATTTCACACACTTTTATTTCAAATATAAAACAGTTACGGAAACAGGCTTTTGGTTTGCATTTTGTCCTTAACCATTAATTTCAAATGTTCTCTTTATAAGATCAAATTGATATAGCATAAAAAATTTCCGATTTCTTTTAAATTTTTATGTTCCTCTATGACTGTCCCCATTGTAAGACAGCCTAATATTGAACTCGGTTTATCAGACCAAACCCATATCGCTTTAAATATCTTTGATACTATATTTAAAACAACCACCACCCGGGTAGAACTGGAACGTTCATTGGCTGCAATCGAACGAGATATAAACATCCAAGAATAGTTGGAAGCTAGACATCGACAACCTGGAAATCCGCATTAGCTTCTTTTCCCGAAGGTTGATGCTTTCCCCTTCTTTATCTTTTACTCACTTTCAGATTCCTAGACACTATACTTTCTAAGCCTTAAGGACAGACTCTGGAACAACACCAAGTATGTACCAATCATGTGTCAACTACTCATCAATATGTACCAACATCATCAACTATACACCTCATGTATGTGCCAACTCATCAACTACTTG
>SNQJ01S0010103.1:206272-224908 GCA_010110895.2 Picea sitchensis | reverse complement strand
AATATGTACTAACATCATCAACTATACACCTCATGTATGTGCCAACTCATCAACTACTTGTCTCAACCATGTATTCAACATGTACCTCAACCAAAAGACCTCATCAATTTCATCATCCAAATATGATTTGTAGCTCTATAATAGACCTAGTGTATATGATCACATTCCTGCAAACCTTCCTTGACTTTAACAACAAGAGACTAGCATTTTCATCAAACTTTTCTTTAGTCTCACGTGCCTTGTTTTGGATTAGTCAACAACCCTAACTTGAAGTAATCATAACTTTGTACCTGTAATGTATAAATATCTGAAACTGATATACAATGTTCTTTAGTGTATTTTATGCAATTCCTCCAGGTGTCACTACTTGGAACCTCTCAAAAAAGGAGTTATAGCAAAAATGACATACCTTTTTGAATTATGACTTATTCTAGAGAACGATCTTGTAGAGCGTGCCCCGAAAGGAATATTTGTTGAATTGATCTGAAAATGTTACAAAAAATACTACATACTTTACCCTAACCAACACATTTGGTTTCACTGAATTTGGATATGTTATGAAGAAGTTATGACATTTTTACCCTAAACACCTGTTTTTGACTAGTTTCAGGAGTAGCCACAAACCCTGTTTTCCATAGAGTGTAACTCCAAAAATACAACGACCCACAAGATGAATTTTTTACCACAGATACTTGGATATGTTTTCTCAATTTCATAGAAATATCACGGTAAAAATCATTATAGAAAAAAAGTGATAGCGGAAATGGTGAGATGACCTGTAAATAACATACCTTAGAAAGCACCATCAAAAGAATTTATCCTTCCTTGCATTTCGGCCTTCTTTTCTTCAACTTCCCTCAGGATTTAGGCTTAGATATCCTTGGTTAACTCAGATACCTATAGATATTCAATATTCTCAAGTGTATCTTAAATGAGATAGCCTTGCCTCTTATTTATACTCTCCAAGTAGCTTCCTTAAAAACATCTTCTAGGTCACTTGGCCCCACTTTCCTTATTTTAGGGTTAACCCACTTCTAATTTCTCCATTAAATTTATTATTGAAATAATTTATTTGTATTCACTTTGAATTATAGTACACACATCACTTCACTTTATTATTTACCTTTTAAAATCCCTTAAACCATGACTGCTTTTGACCTTTGAACTGCAGATGACATGTAAGGGTCCTCAACTTAAATAAGGCCGTAACTCTCAAACCGTGAGGTGTGTAGGCGTTCCACATACCACCAGAATGGAATGACATGTAGTATCCATATAGAATAGTATTACCTTCAAAATATCAAAATCATACCGTTATCATCAAAACAAACTTGATTCCATTACACAAACCTAGGTTCTCCAGCTTCACATGGTCATAACTCTCTAGCGAGGGATTTATGCGACGTTCTACATACCACTGGAGTGGAATGAACAGAACTCTCCATCTAGGATAGTTTCCATGGCAAATTCAATGTCCCTCATATCATTATTCCACAATTAAGCATGGATTTATCTTGCCCATGAACCATCTTCCCATGAAGGATTCCACCATAAGGGGCCGCTTTGGGAGTTCATCCATATTTAATTCTTATCAACCATGACAAGACAATAGTAAATCATCTTTACACTAAACAAACTTGGGTCCATTACAAACTGTATGCTTTGTGTTAGACTTTCTTCAAGGGTTGACATCCAATGACAACCAACCTTAATCAACACAACTTTGGTATATACTCATTCACCAAGACCATTAAAAATTGCATTTGTGGATTTGGAATTGGCCTGCATTTGAGTTTCATTGCTTTTCATTTGTTGGTGGAGTACATTTGGTCTCTTTATCCATCTACCTCTTTTGATTACCAAATTTTAGATCCTTGTGCATGTATATATGTTTTCTGTGGTATGCTCCAAAATGCATGCCTTATGTCCATCAAATTGTGGTATTATGTTTTTATACATGTTTTTCTCTCCATGATCTACCTTCGATTGGTTAAACTGATTCTTGAAGGAACCTACTATGATACCAATTGTTGGATTCTTGGGGAGAGTGAATAAATAATGAAATTTAATCATTTTTAACCATAAAATCACGATGTTATATCAATGTAGCATTATCATCAATAGTTTCAAAGTAAATAAACGTAGACAATTGAGCAATTATACACATACACAATGCACTAGTGTTTTGGGGGAAACCCAAAGTGGGAGAAAACCCGCGAAATTATTTTTCTTATATGTCTTTTGAAATTACATTCATTGGAAGAACCATCTTCATTTGTTTTCTAGATGCAACTGGTAGGAGGCTACAACCCTTTATTTACAGGCTCCAACTTGAATTAAGCTACAACTCCTTGTATTCTTTGGCTCTAACCGGAAGGAGGCTACGACCCCTATGTTCTTGATCCTGGCGGAGGTGACTGCAACCACCTGTCGCTCACCGATCCGATACCATGGAAATGTAAACTAGGTGATGAAGAGCCATTGTCACACTATCAGCGTAGGGCCGCGGCCTTCAAGCATGTACCAATCAACTGCGATGAAAACAACGCTGTACCAATAGCTTGAATAATACGCGTCATGCATCAACCTGTAGCTCAACCTCAACCAAAATCTCACATCAATTTCATCATCTAAATACCGATTTACTTAACTCACATGCTTGGACGGTGTATATGATCACATACTTGGAAACCTTACTTAACAAGAGACTAGAATTTCATCAAATTTTACTTTAGTCTCCACATGACTAGTTTGGATTAGTCAACAGCCCTAAATTGCAATAATCCTGCTTATGTACCTATAATGAATAAAGGTATAAAATTATTACACAATGTTCTTAGGTGTCTTTTACACAATTTCTCGGGTTTCCTTCTTGGAACCTCTCAGAAATGGGTTTATAGAAAAAATGGCATGCCTTGATGAATTATGGCTTATTCCAGAGATCGTACTTAAGAATTCCGCATGTAATGGCCCGGTGTATATAGATTTGAAAAGTAATTTGCAAAATGCCTGGTATGATCTAACAGATACATTTGAGTATTACTTAATTTGGATCACATTATGAAGGATTACATGAATAATTTATCGAAACACCTATTTTAGACTAGTTTAGGGACCAATACAAACCCTATTTTCCACACTTGCATATGTAGAGTGTAGCGCCAAAGATATAAAGACCACAAGGGTGAAATTTTTATCCCTTAGATGCTTGGATATGTTTCTCAATGGCTCATATTTTTATGCGAATCATTGTAAAAATGTTATTCTGAAATGGTGAGATGACCTGTAATAGCAATACCTTAGAAAGCATCATCAAAGACTTTATCCTCCCTTGAATTTCAACATTGTTTACTTCACCTTCCCTTTTAAATTCACCTTAGATATCAGCAGTTTACTCAATCACTTGTAGATATTCATTATGATCAAGTGTAATTAAATGGGGACCCTTGCCTCTTATTTATACTTATGTAGCTTCAGCAAGGTTCGTTCTAACCATCTTAAACCCACTTTCTTTGTTTTAGGGCTAACCACTTCTAACCCTTGTCACTTAGTAATTTCTCCATTAAAATTTATTATTTAAATGGTTTATTTTTGTATCCTTTGACTTATAAAATTTTTGCCTCCACAACTACTTTAGTATTTACCATTTTAATCATCTTAAACCACTTTCCGCGGTACAGGGCTAACCCACTTCTAACCACTTGTCCATGGTAATTTCTTCATTAACTTTATTATTTAAATAATTTCTTTTTGTATCCCACTTTGACTTATAGTACCTCATCACTTCACTTTATTATTTAATTTGACTTATAGTACACTCATCACTTCACTTTATTATTTAAATAATTTCTTCTTTGCAACCACTTTGACTACTTTGACCTTTTGGGGCTTCTAGATGACTCATGAGGGTTCTCCAACTTCACATGGCTATAACTCTCTAGCCACGAGAATTTATGTGACGTTCCACATACCATCAGAAGGGAATGCCATGCATTTTCCATCTAGAATTGTATTACCTTCAAATATATTAAAAATCATACCATTATACATCAAAAAAATTTGGGTCCATTACCCAAACCTTTGTGCTACCGGAATTCGCTACCGGACTATCTTCAAGGGTTGACATCAATGACAACCAACCCAAATAATCAACAAAATGAAAGTTGAGAAAATTGTAGGAAGAATGGTATTGGATATGGAAATGGTGTAAGCCCATAGGGAAGACTAATACTTGTTGCTGCAATATCCAAACGTTATGAGAATGAGTCTCATACCGAGAAACTTGATTTTCCTTGTGAAACAAATTTGAGTTTATAAGTAAAATTGCTATGATGATATCTCACGAGGACTGTATGTGTATGATGCAATTCATATGATGGCTATTGAATATGGAAATCTTGGGAAGAAGGCTATTATTATGAAACTAGAACCCTAAGATTTCCACTGGGTACAAATTTTCAATAGGAGTCTGGTAGTAAGTTGGTGCTCTCCCTACGCGAGAACACCTTGGAAAATGATGGATCACCTGAGGGACTGTGTAAAAAAGAAAAGGATGCTTGATCCTGGAGGGTGAGTATATCAAGGAAGAGGAATCTTAATAATTCATATGGTATGGTGGCCGAAATCATGAGGGTGTGTCTGAAAGGAAAATGAGCTAAATTCTTTCTCGTGTAGTGTGGAAAAATACATGATAGTCATTAAGATAAGTATCGGTTTATGATTACAAAATTACTTTTGAATGATTGTTGTATTTCAGTGTCGATAACTCTTGTGAATAAAGATGATTTATATATGATAAGGGCTATAACATGCATGTTTTCATTATGGATGTTATAGGAACAACTACAAAAAGAATGCATGACTTGAGCACTTGGAAAGAAGAGTACGAGAAGGAAATGGAGCTCAAGGACAGAGGCATGAAAGAAGTAAAGTATAGTGGACTTATTATAGCTTGACAGAGGCAAAGTGGAGTCGAAGATGCAATGCATGAGGCACATATGCAACTATTTGAAGGTGTGGAGATTCCATTATCATAGTTGGAGTTCCTTGAGCCATAGCTTTGAGACTTCTTGCTCGACCTTGCACTGGAGCCCTGAAGGGAAGTGGTACAATCCGAAGGACTATAGTGTAGAGAAGGGGGTACACTTCCTCAGGTTGTGAAAGTTGTGGGGAAGGAGAGATTCTAGTTTGGAATTTTTGTGGGAATTGACGAATTGTGAAAATTGTTGCAAATCAAATTCTTGGAGTTGCATCTTTGAGACTTCTTAGTTGGTATGTGCTAGATCCCTGGAGGGAAGTGGTACAACTTGAAATATAAATGTCTAGAAAATGGAGTACACTTCCTTGGGTTGTGCAGATTGAGGGGAACGAGAGATTACAAGATGAAATTGTTGCAAGAGTTACTGAAGTGTGAACTCATTATGTACTGTTTAGGGTCAGAGTGCCTATGAGTACATGTTTTGGGCCAGAGTGCTAATGTATACATATTTTGGGACTATATGATATTAGGACGAAGAGCTTATATGTTGAATAAGGGCCAAAGAACCTAGAATTGTAATATGTATGTACATCTATATGGTGTTGTGCATCGAGGGCAATGCAAAAGCAATGGGGAGGGGATGTAATATCCCCATTTCTAATCCCCACATTTATAATGTAATTGTGAAAACATTAATTAGGCTAGTGAGATGATATGGTTGAGCGACATAGCCCGTATGAATTGATAGGGTTAATGGCCAAGCTATGTAAAATGTACATTAACATTATTAATAAAAATAATTATCATTGGTTGCAGTATGAGTGGGACGGTAACGATGGGGGGCTATGATTCCATAAGAGAGGGGGCTATAGAGGGGTATAAGGGGTTACCCATTCCTAATAATGCATCTAGTTCATTATAATGTTTATTCCCTTAGAAATATCAAAGAGTTAATAAAGTGATGTAAGAGTGGTAGGTGGGAAAGGTCAAGTCATCCAATTTATGACAACATGGGATGAGTACAACCACTTTTTGGGAAATGTGAGTCAAACTTGCATGGAAAGAAAAGGAATTTTGAATTCATTATTGGGTCAGTTTTTCATGTTGGTTTAGAGGATAAAGATGAAGGTTGAGGCCTAGAAAAATAGCACCAACCATGTTAATCTTAAGGACAACCATTATTGGACCGTGTTTTATGCTAAAAATGAGGTTGTAGGCATGCAATAAAGGTTGTATGCCCGTAAGTGACATTTCATGTTGAGGAAGTGGCTCAAGAGACTTGAGAAGGATAATATGATCACTCCTAGAGTAGATGAGATTTCTTGGAGTCCCGAACTATGATATTTCTATTCAACCGAGTGCACTAGATCCTTGGAGGGAAGTAGGAAGGCATGAGGAACTATGTGGCACATAAGGGTGATCTCGTTCCTTGGGTTGTGCAAGTTGAAGGGAAGAGAGCTGGTGGATTGGAACTGTTGTTGGAGTAGAACCTGTGTTTTGGGATGTTGATTTTGGAGAGTGGACAACCAAGAGGGCCAAACCTCCTTGTTGACTCCTAGCATCATCTCAGGGGTGGCTTGTTATTGATATTTAGAACAACAAACCTATGGTTGGGACAAAGTCCCTTGTATGAAACCAGTTAGATTATAAATTCAAGATAAGTTTTATGTTATGTTTGCATGATTATTTTCACTATGTATATTTTTAATTTGAATGTTGTTGGATTTCTCGACAATGCATGCATTCATGGGTATTTATTTATGCTTTTATATGCATGAATAAATTATCATGTGCATGATGTTGCTTTTATTGTTGAAAATAATTTTTTGTTTAAGTGGGTTTAATAGGCATGGTGATCCAGGTGGATATCGGTGGCCAACCACCTTTTCCAACTAGCTCAAAACATTTTTTTGGCAATTTTGGCAATTTACTATTTTTAGCAGGTTTTAACTTCCGGGGCCATTTTGAGGGTCTAAATGAAGGTTTTTCGGGATTGACCCAAATCAATGATAGAGGAAGGCATGATTGAGGTCTAATAATGAATCTCCTTGACGATACCTTTCCAACGGGCTATCATACACCTAAAACAGAGATCGTATGCAAAAGTTACGACCCCGGGAAGTTGATGCACCAACTTACCCAAACGGGGCCCACATGACTTTTGGCGCCTCATCTCCTAGGGTTAGGTTTTTGATGTAGAGGGTTTTGGGCATTCCTATTTATTGTAAAAAGGAATTCATAGCCTCATTGTAATCATCTTCTTGCAAATGCGAGTAGCTGTCACATCTCTTCTCAGAGATAAGCTGCCACCATTCTAGCGAGTCTTTCACTCTGTATTTTTACAGTCTTTGTACATTTCTTTCATTAATATAAATCGTGTATTACAGTATCTCTGTTTTTATGGTTTCATCTATGATATATTTATGTTATATTATTGGATATACACGATATCTCTGTGCAATTCTTTATTATATCTCCGCTCTCATTTCGTGCCGAAAATAATCTAGATCACATGGTTCTTTACACCTTCCTTCTTTGTCCTCTTCTAACATCAAGTGTTGGATGAAAGTTGATTGATAAAGCAAAATAAGATAAACTAAGTATGGTTTGTGCCTAAAATGTTTCATTTTTTCAAATTGAATTAGCTTCTCATGAACAATATCGGATAAAAAAATAACGTGTTTGAACCTATAAGACCGTGTTAACTTATACATAATCCCTAGGATTTTTTCATCCACAAGACTATCATTTTCATATCCCAACAATATGCACACAATTGAGATTATATATTTTACTCATCCTTTGAATAATGAAGTATCTAATGGAAACTTTAGGTTTGGTATATATTTATTTTCTAGTAATACTATAAGAAAGGATTTCTTCTATTCTATTTGTAGGGAATTAAATAAATTTTCCATTTCTTCTTCATCAATTTTATCCTAAACCATTGGTAATGATACCATTTCATAAAAAGCTACCGTAGAAATATAAAAGACCAAAGAAATAGAAAAGAGTTCATGCTGCCCACTTTTGTCTTTTACAACTCGACTTTGAGTATCATAACAACAACACACATCTTAACAAATTAGTGAAAACATAAAGTACATGGAACAATAACCTATACAAGACTATATTCCCATATTTGGATCTCATCTATATTTCCATGAAAGCGTAATATGTCCTGCATACAAAGTTCCCTGAAGGTTTTATCATCTAAATACGTTTCCACTGCATCCTTGTCTTCGTCAATAAAATGTTTGAATGAAGGATTTTATGAATTGGGTTGTTGAACATCTTTCAATAATTTTCTGAGTTCCATATTTTAACTTCCTATTTTTATTTAACCCCCTTCTCCTATTTCAATTTTCTTTCAGAGAGAAATAAAGATGAATGAAAGCAAATTTAGGATTCAATAATATTTTGATTGCATCACCTGTACTTTGGAATTATCTTTCTCGTTAAGAACATGTTCATTATCAAGTTATTTTCCCTTAAAGAGAAGTTGGCACTTATTGCAAAATTATCAACTATGAGTGTATGTTAAAGAATATAATTAAATCATGATATAGAAATCCACACGTCAAAAGATAATTCGATAAGAGTTTGACATGTACCGTCGTATTTAAATTTTTCAACTACCAAAATATAGTGGAAAGAAGTGACGTGACATTAAACCACTAGTGATATCATGATGTTAATAAGTAGTTTTTCAAGATTTACCTTTCCTCCCGAAAATAGTCATATGACGCCACACACACTTCAAGCAGTTTGGTGGTATCGAGAGTTTTAACGCCATTAATAATCTTTCAACTTTAATTCCTGAGAGCTATCACATCCGTTTATTACATTTCATATCAATCGTTGGATCTAGATGCTATGCACAAAGAATAAGGGACCAAGACAGGCCTCAAATTTGTTTTTTTACAGAGAAAATGAAACAAAGTATACCACTAGTGGGTCACACACATTATAAAAGTATCTCCTGTGACAATATACTCATTCCCCAAAAATGATTCTGAACTCATGTTTGTTCTCTATTGTGCGTAGAAAAATATGACAAAGAGATGTGTTATATAGGGTATCGAACCTAAAATAAGGAGTGAATGACATGGTAAAATTGTTGTGAATGGAACTCAAACATAGCCATTGTAAACCATTTAATAATGAACAAACATCTACAAGAACTGCATTCTCTATCTACATAAAAAACCAGGCTACATACCAAAGACATTGTGGGGTCATTCTGTCCTTGGAGGAATAGGTGGGGTCAATCTCTCCTTGTACAAGTCTTCTCCTATGTGCACTCTCCTTACCGGTAGGTGGGGTCAATCCAATGCAAATGTCATGGGTTTTCTCCTCTATGCACTCTCTGTACTCACAGGTGGGTCGATATAATGAAAATTTCAGCGGGTTTCTCCTTTGCGCACTCTCCATATTAGTAGGTGGGGTCGATAAATGAAATGGTCAATGGGTTTTGGAGTGGTTTTATTTAGTCAGGGGTTTGCACCATAGTGTTTTTTTTTTTTTTTTTTAGTTTGTAATATAATTTATATTTATATTTGTATATAATATATTTTGGATAGTTATTTATAACCCCCTTAACCCATGACTCTCTAAACACTAAATCCCCTAACTCCTAACCCCTGACCCTAAACCACGTCCAAATCCCCCCAAAAATATTCTATGTGTTAAACCTTTTAATGGATACCGTATGCCACTTTTAGCTCAAAGATTCCATTTAGGGCCTAGGTAGTTCTTTTGAAGCATGCACATGGTTTCTATGGTAGAGGGTTAGAAAGTTACCAAGGTTACTAGGTGGAGGGTTAAAAAGTTATAGATTATCAATATTGAATGATAGTTAAAATCAATAAGCACATGCTCAATATGGGTTAAAATGTTATAGGTTGGTGGGTTATGATATAAATCAAGGACAATGACTCCTAATCAACCAATGATACATAGAAAATGACACAAAACTTAACAAAACATAACTAACACATATAAGAAAATAATTTAAAGAGAATAAATCATAGAAAATATATAATCACATACCTTGACCTACATTTAAACAATTCAATATCATTGATCTAATTCTTCGTCCAAATCCACATTTGTATCATCCTTTTCATAATATACGTTGAAAGGATTGGCCACAACAACATCATCATCACTGTCATTTTGGATAATTATATCGTCGATATGATCATCGATAACAATTCCATCTGCATCTAGCTCAACTTCTTCGTCTTCTTTGCCTGACACACATACCTTCTCATTTTCATCATCATATTCTTCAATATCATCTTCTTCTTCAATATCATCTTCTTCTTCTACATTATACTTTATAGGCCTTCCTCTTGGATCATATCTAACAACATATGACTAACTCGCTTTACCTGGAATTTCTGAGTAAAATACCTGCTCACAATGGCTTGGAAGAACATAAGGCTATGTACTCGACTCAACCATCCTTTTATTAACCATGGTAAATCCATTAACATGCTCAATAACAATTCTTCCATAATCACGTTCATTAGTTCGTAACCTGTACCATTTGACCTCGAACAAGACTAATTTAAAGGATTTAAAGTCACACTCAAGTATATCAACCAATGACCATAATATCTATTTTCAAATACCTATGGATGCTTGCCACTTCTAGAGGAAACTTTCGTGACCTGAAAGACTGCAGTTATCCCACAATCAAAGGTTTTCTTCTTGTCATCCAACTATTCGATGCAAAAATTTATAGCCATTGCACCACATAGCCTTGTGGTGTTTCAATTGCATTATGCCCAACACATAAAAAATGCATTGCCAATCAATAAACATATTTAGACTTAGTAAATTTTGAAAGAAAAAAGTAGACCGCATACATTAATATAATGGAAAATAACTAAAAAATGTGGGTGAATATATTGCTTGCATGTTTATCATTTAAACCATATACTAAATCAATTTCCCTCTGCGTGAGATTGGTATCTTGATTACGATGAGCCTATTTAACTAATGTAGCACCCCTTCCCATGATAACCTACCATAACATTGTATACATCATTCTATCCATACCTTTTTCCTCTGAAAAAATTGTATTTTGATTACTAAAAAGAAAATTGCATTTAAAAAATGCATGCCAACTCATAAAATAGCTCACTACTGCTTGAAATTGAAATCTGTTAAAGGGTTGAAATATATAGTGGTTTGTGGTTATAAACATGCATGAGTGTATATAGTTACATATTAAATCTTGTAATACTTTAAAATTTACTTGAGGTTGAGTCATACACATATACACCACCATTCTCATTTTGTTTGCAAGATGTTTTAGTAAAACATAAGTAGTTTCCTATACTTGACATGTTAATATAGCAATGATAATTGCATAGATTTATCTTTGTTTCTATGAATATGAAACATATATGTATCAAGTATGAATATAGCTTGTAAAACAATAATTTTGCATGCAAATTACAATACATACACAAGCTAAAAATGCAACATTTACCAAATTTCCTCCACAATGGTAATTTTCATACCATGACCATTCATAATCCAATATATGGATAAGATATATATAACTAGCAATTAGCACATGCACTATATATATATAGTCTTAAACCATAACATGTGAACATTCTTGCATAAATTCCCTATTAGGTATGTTCATATGCAACAACAGTCCACAACCACAACATTTCACTTCTGGAATCATTAATCTATCAACTATCACTATAAAATATTTCAGAGTTGTATATTTAAAAATACATAATATTTCATGCATGTAACCCCAAACCAAATGTATATTTCACCCTTCATCAAACTTTGGGGACACAATAACATATATACAACCTGCATGTTTCCCTAACAGGGCGTGTATTTTCCTCAATGCCATGTTTTCATGAAATTTCATAAGGACAATGTGCATAATGTGCATAATTGATCTAAATATATGAATTTTCCATAACATTGTGATTTCAATAATTTATCATGCAAATCCTAACATAAGACTTGAATTTTTTAGTCTTGGGCGTGGGTTTTACAACATGCCCTGTTTTCATACTAAAAAAACATAATTTCCATTTTTGAGTATGCATTTTCTTCTTAAGGAATACATATATCATCTTAATGAATGCATTACTCTATAGCATATATATCCATCATCTTATCATACAAATTCACTTCCAGACGTGCATTTCCCTTAAGCTGGCACACATTTTAAAAAGGGAAATTCAAGCAATTTTCCCTCTTTGTCCTACAAGACAATTTTTTGTCTTTTTGCACAACAAAGGGTTTCATTTTCCAATTGCACAAACAAAGGTATAGATAGATGTGCAACTTTTGTACAACCCTGTAAGTTGTAATATTTCATGTAATATTGACCTCTTCATTCTATAAGATAGTTTTTGGTTTTTTTTCACAACAAAGGGTTTTATTTCTCTAAATGCACAAACAAAGGTATATGAAGATGCAAAAATATAAATTAGACACTCTCAATCAACTTGAATCAATCAATTTGGAGGTGAACCAACTCTATATTTTATATGATTTGTTTTGTTTAAAGTATCTTCTTATATGGGTTAATCATGCGTTGTTAAGTTTTGTACCATTTTATATGTATCATTGGTTGGTTAGAAGTCATTGACCTTGATTTCTCTCATAACCCACCATCCTTTGATTCATCAACAAGTCATGAATCTTTGTGCATAAAAATAATTTGTTGGGAGTGTAAATGCACTCTTAATTGTTCAAACATGTTACCAATATTCTAATCATCAAATTACAACTTAAATATTAAATTATGGAGGTTTAACCAACTTTAGGCATGGAGTTTCATATAGCCAACTTTAACAAATTAGCACTTTGGTTTTACAAGGCAAGTTTTAGCCTTTATGCACATCAAGTAGGTTTTTGTCTAAAAATGACAATATAAGGTTATAGACGGGTGTAAAATCACAAATTACACCTTCTGCAAGTTGAACCACTCACTTTGGGTCAAAATTGACACTGGGGCATGCATTTTATCCTAAGGCAATTTTACGTTCAAATTTACATGAAATCCCAAATCTAGGTGCATGAAAGCAACCTCTGTTGTTCTTGAATTTCACTTTAGATGACATAGGTAAATTTACCATATATATATATATATCCATCTTACAACTTATAAAACTATTTTTGGAGCTAGAGGGAAGCTTGGACATGCATATTAATTTGGTCACTTAGTACGGTTGCAACCCTCCAAATTACAAGACAAACTTTTCCTCTTTTGCACAACAACCCTTTTAAAACTTGCAATTGTAAAATTTACAACATGAACTGGTCTAATATGATAAACCACACCCCCAACAACTTTCACAACTCAAATTTAAGGTATAATAAAACCTTGTCTTACTTTTTAAAAGTAGGTTGTACATTTCTAGGGTTTTACATGCGTATCTTGCCTATTTTTGCACAATAGAGTCTTTTGACTACAAATGCAAAACTAAGTATATAAGTTTATGTAAAATAACTTCAAAAATAATTTACAATTTGAACCACCAAATTGAATGAGTTATCAGACTTGGGTGCATGTTTTAGTGTAGTGTGGTGTGGATTTTGCTCCAAGGAAAAATTTGTCTGCTTTGTCCTACAAGACAATTTTCGGTTTTTTTGCACAACAAAGGGTTTTAAGTTTCCAAATACACAAACAAAGGTATAGACATATGTACAAATTTTCTACAACCATGTAAGTAGTAATATTTGTTGTAATATTGACATTTTCATTCTATAAGACAATTTTTAGTCTCTTTGCACAACAAAGGGTTTTATTTTTTCAAATGCACAAACAAAGGTATAAGAAGACGTAAAAAGATAAATTAGACACTCTCGACCAATTTGAATCAATCAATTTGGAGGTGAACCAACTCTATATTTTATATGATTTGATGTCTTTAAAGTATTTTCTTATATGGGGTAATTTTGTGTTGCTAAGATTTATACCATTTTCTATGTATCATTGGTTGGTTAGAAGTCATTAACCTTGATTTCTCTCATATCCCACCATCCTCTGATTCATCAAAAGGTCATGAATCTTTGTGCATAAAAATCATCATTTTTGGAGTGTAAATGGGCTCATAATTGTACATGCATGTTATCAATTTGTAATAATCAATTTACAATTTAAGTATTAAATTATCGAGGTTTAACCAACTTTTGACATGCGGTTTCATATAGCCAACTTTGACAATTTGGACCTTTGGTTTTATAAGGCAATTTTTAACCTTTATGCACATCAGGTAAGTTTTTGTCTGAAATTGAAAATATAAGGCTATAAACAAGTGTAAAATCACAAATTACACCTATAAGTTGAACCACTCAATTTAGGTCAAAATTGACATTAGGGAATGCATTTTACCCTAAGGTAGTTTTTCTTTCAAATTTACATGAAATCTGAAATCTAGGCGTATGAAAGAAGACTTTGTTGTTCTTCAATTTCACTTTAGATGACATAGGTAAATTTACCATATATTTATATCCATCTTACAACTTATAAAACAAATTTTGGAGCTATAGTGAATCTTGAGTGTGCATTTTAATTTTTTCACTTAGTACAGTTTCAACCTTCCAAATTACAAGGTAAACTTTGTCTCTTTTGCACAACAACCCTTTTTAAACTTGCAATTGAAAAATTAACAACATCAATGAGTCTAATATGATAAAACACACCCCCAACAACTTTCAAAACTCAAATCTAAGATATAATAAAACCCTGGCTAACGTTTTACAAATAGGTTGTGCATTTCTAGGGTTTTAATAAACATCTTTTGCCTATTTTTGCACAACATAGTCTTTTATGACTACAAATGCAAAATTAAGTATACAGGTTTATGTAAAATGACTTAACAAATAATTTTCAATTTGAACCACTCAAATTGAATGAGTTTTTAGACCTAGGAATGTGTTTTTGTGTAGTGTGGCTTGCATTTTGCACCAAGGCAAAATTTGCTCGCTTTGTCCTACAAGACAATTTTTGGTAATTTTGCACAACAAAGGGTTTCAAGTTTCCAATTGCACAAACAAAGGTATAGAAAGATGTACAACTTTTCTACAAACCTGTAAGTTGTAATATTTCCTGTAATATTGACCTCTTCATTCTATAAGATAATTTTTGGTCTTTTTACACAAAAAAGAGTTTTATTTCTCTAAATGCACAAACAAAGGTATACGTTGATGTAAAAATATAAATTAGACACTCTCAACCAACTTGAATCAATCAATTTGGAGGTGAACCAACTCTATATTTTATATGATTAGTTATTTTTAAAGTATTTATGGGTTAGTCATGTATTGCTAATTTTTATGCCTTTTTTTATGTATCATTGGTTGGTTAGAAGTCATTGACCCTGATTTCTCTCATAACCCACCATCCTCTAAATCATCAAAAAACCATGAAACTTTGTGCATAGAGATAATCCTTTTTGGAGTGTAAATGGACTCCTAATTGTACAAACATGTTAATGATATTGTAATAATCAATTTACAACTTAAATATTAAATTATGAAATCTTAACTAACTTTCGGTGTATAGTTTTATACAACCAGTGTTAACAATTTGGACCTTTGATTTTATAAGACATTTTTTAGTGTTTATTCATACTAGGTAATTTTTTGTCTGAAATTGAAAATCTAAGGCTATAGACAAGTGTAAAATCACAAATTACACCTTCTTCTATTTGAAACACTCAATTTGGATAAAAAATGAGACTAGGGTATGCATTTTACTCTAAGGTAGTTTTGCCTTCAAATTTACATGAAATCCCAAATTTAGGTGCATGAAAGAAACCTCTCCTCTTCTTCAATTTCACTCTATATGACATAGGTAATTTTACCATATATCTATCTCTAGCTTACAACTTACAAACAATTTTTTGAGTTACAGGGAAAATTGTACGTGCATTTTAATTTGGTCACTTAGTACAGTTTCAACCTTCCAAATTACAAGGCAAACTTTGCCTCTTTTGCACAACAACCCTTTTTAAATTTGAAATTGCAAAATTAACAACATGAACAGGTCTAATATGATAAACCACACCCCCAACAACTTGCACAACTCAAATCTAAGGTATAATAAAACCTTGTCTTACTTGTTATGAACACGTTGTGCATTTCTAGGTTTTAACTAGGCATCTCTTGCCTAATTTTGCACAACAAAGTCTTTTATGATTGCAAACACAAAACTAAGTATATAGGCTTATGTAAAATGGCTTAAAAAAAATTTATAGTTTGAACCACTCAAATTGAATGACTTTGTGTACTTGGGCATAGGTTTTAATGTAGCCTAGCATGCATTTGACACCAAGGCAAAATTTGCCCTCTTTGTCCTACAAGACAATTTTTCGACTTTTTGCACAACAAAGGGTTTTAAGTTTCAAATTGCACAAAGAAAGGTATAAACACATGTACAAGTTTTCTACAACCCTATCACTTGTAATATAATTTCCTGTAGGTATACAATCTGAAATATCAAATAGTAGGTAGATTTCCTATAGAAATACAAACTAAAATATTAGACCAATATAACTTGTAGTATAGTTTCATGTAGGTAGATTCAAACATTATTATAAAGATGCATTAAATATCCCTTAAATATTGCAAATAAAAACTAAAGATCACAACAAGCATCACATATAAGACAATTAGGAGTCAAAACAATATTGATCTTTTGTTACTTCCTCATAATAGTATGATATTTACATGATAGACAACACAATTACAGTATCCATTACAACACTGGGCAAAGTGTAATAAAAATTCCACACCTTTCTTCTCTCTGAAAATTCCTCCCAAGGTCTCTTGAACAAGCCTCACCGTAGTTGAGCGGGTCGCGGAGATGTTTTTATAGATACGTTTCTTGCAAACTGTCAAAGAGGAGTTGGAAGTCTAACGAACGTTGGGGCACCAAGAAAAAAAAAAACAAATTTTGATAATTACTTAGTAATTTCCGATGGTACGGTTGATTTTATTCGTACTGTCAAAAATCCCCATTGGACTTAAACACCATATGTAGTAGTGGATTTCTTCTCCTTCTTTCTCTCGGTGCAAGTAATTTTTAACTTTCATTGATGATTTCTCCAGATGCACTTGGGTTTACTTAAAAATTAAGAGTGAAGTTCTTGACATGTTTTTGTCCTACAAGGCCCTTGTAGAAAAACAATCTGGACATCAACTTCAAATATTAGGAATAGATAATGGAGGTGAATATGTGAACAACAAATTTACAAGTTACTTCCCTACACATGGAATTTAAATGATGTTCGATAACACATGTATTCAAACAAAGGATGAACACCTTTAGTAACCACTCACACAACCAGATCAAATATCAACACACCGATGTTTTGACGTGGTAAAACCCCTATGGGGGAACATCTATGGCCCCAACCAACGCGACCACTTGGAGCAGTTTATTAATGCAAAAGAAAAAGATTACAGAGAGATTTTACAGGAGATTTTCTCACAATTTATAATCAACAAATGGCCCTCCATGCTCTTTAAATAGATATCATGGACCAATCAGGGGTTAAGCCATGGATTAGTGGCCTTTAATATCGAGGATAATATGAATTGTCGGATCACTCTATGTCAGAAACATATCGTGACTGTCAGATTTCCTAACTACAAATACATACTAATGCATACTAAAGAAACACACTTTTACCTAACGACTCATTAGACCAAGTAGATCTTAACTAACTCCTAAGTTTCTAAATACCCTTACATCCCCCCTTAATAACAACTTGGGATAGGATTGAAGGATTTGCAATAGTGACACAATAGGAGAAGGAAGGAGGAATTAGAGCCTATCCCCCCTTTATGACAACTTCTTGAACTCCTAACATAGATTGAAGTTTGGAAAACTTCACGTCTATAAGAGACTTTGTGAAAATGTCTGCAACTTGATCTTCTGTAGGGAAAAAGAGTAGTTCAATAACTTGATCACGAATGAGCTTTCTGATGAAGTGTATGTGTAGATCGATGTGTTTTTTGCGCTGATGTTGAAATGAGTCTTTGGCGAGCTTGATGGAACTTTGATTGTCGCACCAAAGGCTGGTCAGATGCTGCTGCTGGAATCCAAACTCTGAAAGGATATGTTGAAGCCACAATGCTTCCTGACTTGCATTTACCATTTCTCGATACTTTGATTCTACTGAAGAAAGTGGAATAACCTATTGTTTCTTACAGGCCCAAGTGACAAGTCCTAAACCAAGGCCTCAAACATAACCTGCAGTAGACTTCTGATCATCAGGGTCATCGACCCAATCTGAATTAGTGAAACCAACCAATAAAGGAGTCCCCCCTGAACTGTAATGTATCACGAACTGAACTGTACCATAGACATACCAAAGTATCCTTTTAGTTTCTTTCCAATGGATTTCATGGGGTGTTTGCATATACTGGGCAAAAATAACAACAACAAAGGAAAGATAAGGATGGGTGTGAGTCAAGTATAAGAGGCTACCAACTAACTGACGATACAAGGTGTCATTAAATTTAAGAGAAGTGCAGGTGGCAACAAGACTGATTCCAGACTGGAAGGGAGAAGGGGTTGGTGTACAATATTCCATATGAAAGCGACGAAGAAGGTCACAAGCATACTTAGATTGGGAAAGAAAAATTCCTTC
>SNQJ01S0010103.1:177860-206262 GCA_010110895.2 Picea sitchensis | reverse complement strand
CCTAAGTCTGTCATTTCAAATTTCTTCTTAAGGCTAGTTTTCACATGGTTTAAAAGTTTTGAGTCACTACCAGTAAGGATAAGATCATCAACATAAAAGAAAAGGATTATGATATGGATTCCTACTTTCTTGGTATAGAAATTAGGATCATAATGGCATCTAGAGAATCCAATGTCAATAAAAATGATCCAGGTGGATATTGGTGGCCACCCACCTGTTCCAAATTCCAACTGGCTCATCTTGACAGTTTTCAATTCAACACATTTCTCTGTAACGGGGACATTTCTTTATAATTGTGGGTTCTACACTTACAGGGATGTCTTGAATCCCTACACAACATCCATGTGGACATTGGTGGTTTCCCAACTATTCCAACTGGATTATTTTGGAAGTTTTCATGTCAGTACGTCTTTTTGTATTTCTAGGGTCGTTTTGAGGCTTTAAAAAATGTTTTCTTGTCTTGCCACAATCAAAATGTAGACAGAGTCAGATTTTGACAGCATAATGCCTAGCTCTCAAAAATACATTTCCAATGGGCTATCACACGCCTAAAATGGAGATCGTATGCAAATGTTACGACCCTGGGAAGTTAATGTACTAACTTACCCCAACGAGGCCCACATGACTTTTGGTGCTTCATCACCTAACGTTAGGTTTTGGGATGTCTAGGGTTTTGGCATTCATGTTTATCATAAAAAGGTCTTTATAGCCTCATTGTAATCATCTTCTTGTGAATGAGCATAGCCTTCACATCTCTTCTTAGAGATAAAGCTATCACCATTCTAGTGAGTCTTGCACTCTGTATTTTTACAGTCTTTGTACATTTCTTTGATTAATAGAAATCATGTATTGTTGTATTTCTCTATTTATGGTTATTTTTATGTGTATTTCATTGTAATATCTCTGCTTTCATTTCATTCCAAAAATAATACGGATCAATGCTATCATGGCATACTACTCTTGATCGTTTTTCAGTTCATGTCCCCGATGAGGTCCGAGTATAGAAAGTTGGGTCTCAAGTTCATCTCTCTTGAGGAAAATCGCTATCGCACACCCAAGAAACCCTCTATGGAAGAAGAAAAGAAAAACAACGGAGAAAAACATTATATTAACTTGTTTCTTAAGCAAGCTCGTGCACGACAGAGGGACAAAATGATGGAGAAATTTTTCCACATCCTTCAATGCTTGTCGATAGCAACATGCACATCTTCATCAAGCGATCACTTTGGAGGAACCTCTCCCTTAAAGGTACAAATTAATATTGATATTACCATATTTGAAGGTCAGATATATGCAGATGCATTAGAAAAATGGTTGAATCTCCTAGAAGGTTATTTCTTTGTTCACAATTTTTCTGACAGGGAAAATATATCCTTCACACTCCTCAAGGCTCACCCCCATATCAAACATTGGTTGGAAACTTACTCGAAGCAAAGTTCCATAGAGGAATATGGAATATATGGGGTTGATCCCACTTGTGATTTTTTTGTGGATGCAGTCAAGGAACAATACTACCATGTTGATAACTATGAAGACCAGTACATGAGATGGACAACACTACAACAAGAGAAGAGCCAAACAGTGTCGGAGTTCACAAATACTTTCCATACCTTGCGCAACAAGATGGGTATCAAAGACTCTGAGTGGCATCTGGTTTTGAAATACCGTGGGGCTCTGCATTGGTACATCCAAAATGAAATGGATTTCCTAAACATCTCATCATTGGGAGCTGCCTATTGATATGTTGTCAAAATCGAGCATAAATTTAGGCACCAGAACAAATGGGAGTTCGGGTCTGAAAATCTACAACAACCAAAGCATGGTAAAGATGTCCCTAACCAGCAACCTTCTGACAACCAGTCTAAGACACAGGAAAATAAGGGTAAATGAAAGATGAAGAATGACACTGGGAAGTGGGGAAACTTCCACAAAATCCCCTGGCACAACACCAATGAATGTCGCTCAAAATAGTCATTGGTGGTCCAGGTCAAAGACAAGGAGACAGAACCTGATTGGGAATATAATCCATAAAATATTGAAAACATACAGATCATCGACACAGAACCTACTGTTATTGTTACGACCACAACAATCCAACCGGAATAACCAATAGATCCTAAAGAAGGGGAGTGCCTCTTCCATTCACAGATGTGGGTGAAGGGGACCCCATTGCATTTAATTGTTGATAGTAGTAGACAGAAGAACCTCATCTTAGATGAGGTCATAAAATATTTGGGGTTGTCAACAACACCACACCCACAGCCATACAACATCGGGTGGCTTCACTAGGGAAGATATCTCTGTGTCAGCTTGTTGTGTCGCCTATCCTATGGCATCCAACCCTTCAAGGATGAGGTAGTGTGTGATGTGAGGTAGTAATTCTGGATATAGACAAGAGGTTGTTCCATGTAGATTTATTCTTGCAAATCCCCATGCAAGAAGGAAGATTTAACATCCATCTAATGGACCTCCCATTTATGTGAGGAAAAAAGGGCAAGAAGAAGGCGGATGGAATTCATTTTGGCTATAGGGGAAAAGGTTTCATTATAGTGAATTCCTTCAACTTGGGAAAATCCTTTGGAAACTAATCGAGCCTTATCTATTTCAACACTTTCATCTGATGGATACTTAATTCTGTAGACCCATTTACATATGACAAGTTTTCTTCCTTTTGGAAGAGGTACAAGATCCCAAGTATCATTTTTCATTAAAGAACGATACTCTTCATTCATTGTTGTATCCCAATTTGGATGACCTGAAGCTTATGCAAATGCATCTGGATCACAAGTCTCTAAAACTTGAGCTAAAAGAGAAGAGGCTTGTTGGAACTATGAACGTGTACGATGTTGATCTGAATGATCATCGACAAGATCACCAGTTGCTTCTCGTGTTGAATGGACCCATATAAGAAGCGGTGGAGCGATTGTTGGTTCAGGTTCAAAGGACTCATATAGAGGAAGGTGAGTAAGAGGAAGTGGATTTTCATCCTCACTGTTATCATCTGAAGAAGAAACTAGAATAGGAACATAAAAAGGCACAAACGCCAAAGATGGCTCACAAGACAAAGAAGGCACAATCATCGAATTAGGCTCGCAAGGCAAGAGATTTTCATCAAATTTAACATCTCTTCTAACAATAATTTCATTAAAATGTGTTTGAAGAAGTCTATAACCTTTGACATATTCAGAATAACCAACAAAGATACACTTATCACTTTTAGGCTGCAATGATTTCCTTTTCTCATCAGGAATGTGAGTCAATGTTATACTGCCAAATACATGGAAGTGACTTACATCTGGTTTAATTTTAGTCCAAGCTTCTTCCAATGTTACATTTTTAAGATCCTTTGTGGGAGTGTGATTTACTATGTAATTTTCACAGTTGATGGCTTCCACCTAATACTTTAGACTTAATCCCTTAGATTGGATCATACAATTAGCCATTTCTTTTAATGTGCGGTTCTTTCTCTCAACAAGACCATTTTTTTGTGGTGTATATGGAGCAATGTGTTTCATTTGGATGCCTTGTGTAGTGCAGTAACTTGTAAAATTATTGTTCACATATTCGGCTCCATTATTTGTTCTTAACCTTTGAATTTGATGTCTAGATTTCTTTTCTACAAGGACCTTGTAGACCGGAAACTTGTCAAAAATTCACTCTTAAATTTTAAAAAGTAAACCCAAGTACGTCTGGAAAAGTCATCAATGAAAGTTAAGAAATACTTTCACCTAGAAAAATGAGAATAAATTGGACCACACAAGTCACTCTGAACAAGCTGCAAAGGGCACGAGGCATGCCAAGAGGCACGTTTTTCAAAACTGTCCTGATGATGTTTATTGAGAACACAACTGACACAAACACCATCTTTGCATGAAACAAGAGGAAGACCAGTCACCATCTGTTGATTACATAGTCACTGCAATGAGCGATAGTTTAGATGACCAAACTCTCATGCCAAATTTTGTTCAAGTCATCGCTATGAGCAACAAATATTGATGGAAAAGATGATGACACAAAGTTTTCAAACTTGTACAGCTTGGTAATATCATCAATAATTCCAGTTGCAAGAACATGCTTGGGATATTTTAGATCCTTGATTACAACTTGGTGAGGTGAAAAATCTACGGTTTTACCTTCACCTGAACGAGTGATTTGATATACTGATAGAAGGTTACAATAAATACTTGGAACACATAATACATCATTGAAATTACCATTATCTACTTGAATTGTTCTAGATCCTACTGATCCAGGTGGATATTTGTGGCCACCCACCTATTCCAACTAGCTCATCTTGACAATTTTTAGTTAAACACGTTCTTTTGTAATTCTTTGCAATTGTGGGTTCTACACTTCCAGGTTGTCTAAATCCCTACATAGCTTCCAGGTGGATATTGGTGGCCTCCCACCTAATCCAACTGGCTTATTTTGGAAGTGTTCATGTCAGTACATCTTTCTATACTTCTAAGGTCGTTTTGGGGCCCTAAACAATGTTTCTTTTGGCTTTCCACAGTCAAACTCTAGACAGAGTCAAAGTTTGATGACATAATGTGTATTTCTCAAAAATACCTTTCCAACGGGCTATCACGCACCTAAAACGGAGGTTGTATACAAAATTTATGACCCCAGGAAGTTGAGGTACCAACTTACCCATCAGGGTCCACATAACTTTTGGCATTTCATCTCCTAGGGTTAGGTTTTTGGATATCTAGGGTTTTGGAATTCATGAGTAATGTTAAAAAGGCCTTTGGAGCCTCATTGTATTCATTATGCTCGGACATATGCGCGTAGTAGCCACATCTCTTCTCAAACATAGTGATCTGAAAATGGACACCGTATGCGAAAGTTATTGCATTCTGAACTTTTTCCCAAACAGGCAAAAAGTCAAAAGTCAAAGTCAATTGGTCAAAGGTCATATAGTTGATGTGGAAGATGACATCAGCAGTATGTTATGATGTTGTCAACATGACATGATGATGACATCATCAAGGTGACATGGCAACACCAGGAGCTAACATGTGTCAATCATTTTTGGCATTTTCAGATTGAGTTGGCACGGTACAAAAGTGACACATGGCACCGTACGAAAGTGACATGTGGTAGGGTGACATGTGACAATACGGATGCTGACATGGAAGGGAGACATGTGGTCGTACATATGCTGGCGTGGCACTATACAGATGCTAACGCGGCACTGTACGGATGATGACATGGAATTGTACGGACAATGACATGGCATTGTATGAATGTTGTTGTGGAACTGTATGGATGATGATGTGGCACTATATGGATGATGAGGTGGAATTGTAAGGATGATGATGTGGCTCAGGCCAATGATGAGGTAACATGTGGCCCAATGAGGAGGTGCCACGTGGAACCTTCTGAAAGGTCAAAGAGGTTTGGCGATTTCCACCAAATCTGGTAGAATCTTCCAAATATGGAGAAATCCCACTAAGTCTGCCTAATTGTCGCTAAATTTGGTGGAGTTTGGCTTATTTATCCGGGAACAAAAACCGAGAAAGAGTAGTTTTTTTGGCATGCATTTCGATACTGTACGGACTATACAGATCTGGCAGGTCACATCATTGGGATTTGTGTTGAGGGGACCTGTCGAGGGCCTGTTCAGAAGTAGGTCGACTTCATACTCAAAAGATGTAGAATTTTGAGGGGAATATGAATATGTCTTCTATTTTTGCAGGCGAGTAGCCGACTAGAAAAGTGCCTCCATACCCCAAGATGTCGAGGCAATCATAGTTGAGTTCATACTCAAAAGTTTCATAATTACCTATTCCAGCCAATGGTGATGTATATTTCTGTCCATAAGTTACATATCTAAAAGGTGGTTTCAGGAGTTGTTATGTAAGTCTTTCTTTTGTATTCTTAAAGAATTGAAGATTAATAAGAAGCCTCCCCCATTGAGACAAAGGCCTGGAGACGTAGGAAAACTTGTGTCGAACTCCGTTATCAATCTTGGTGTTATGGTTTGTTGTTCTTACTTCTTATATGGTTGCAACATTCTTTCATTAAGCTTCCTCTCTTTCTTATTAAATCCTAAATGGTAAAATAATTCATGGATAAACTTAACCATATTCTTTAAAAGATCATTTTTGGATAAAGTGGTATCATAGTAGGTTGACAGTTGGTTGTTTGAGTTTGCATGATTACTAGGGAAAAGCTAAGTCATGGTGAAGGAGATATTGTAGAAGGAGATCCATAGATTGGATCAAGAAAGAGGACATATCAAAGTGAGAAGATGGCATTAGAAGAAGGACTTTCTCAAAATGAAAGAGAGTTTCAAAGAAATTTCTTTGCCATGTCGGAGATGGTAAAAGTGTTGTGTGCCAATTACTTGGAATGAAAGAGAACGATTCAAGGGGAATATTCAAAGAAAGACAAAAGTGAAGAAGGAGAGGACCCTCCAAAATATCCTCCTTCACCTCCATCATCTCCATCTTCTTCTTCTTCAAGTACAAGTTCATATACTACTTCTTCAAGAAAACATTCTCATAAACATAAGCCTAATATGCCATTACTTAAACTTGATGTAAAATTTGTTTTGCCTATGTATGATGGTGAAGTTAATGCTGAGAAACTTGATAACTGGGTTAGACAGATGGAGGTATATTGTAATGTGCAACAAATAAAATATGAGGAAACCAAAATTGGATTGGCATCTCTTCGTCTTGAAGTCACATCTCTCATCTGGTAGCAAAGTAAGATGCAACACGGAACTCAACAAGTTGGTAAATTTTTTCCATCATGGAATTATTTTATTTCCACACTTAGAAAAAAGTTCTATGCATTGGGATATAAGGAAACGACTTTAATTGAATGGCAAAGTCTTAAGCTAAGAAAAGGATAGTTGGTGCATAAATATACAGATGAACTTCACAAGGTGGCTTTGATGTTAGATGTTCCATTAACTACACAAGAAACTCTTATGAAGTATATAGGATCTTTTCTTTCTTATATTCATAATATTGTGTTTATATTTGGACCTACTAATCTTAATGATGTTTCTATCCAAGAAACGTATATTGAAGCAAGGGAAACTGGAGTTAGTGTATCGGGGGAATCATCTTCAAAGAAATATGGCAAAGGAAAAGGGAATGGGAAGAAAGAAAATTCAGCGACAGTGAAGGAAGAGAATCTCTTTTGCAAGCATTGCAAGAAAGAGGCCAACAATGATGAGAATTTTTGGCAATTGCACCCAGAGAAAAGACCGAAGTGGTTCAAATAAAGGAAAGGGGGTAAAAAATTTGCAACAACAACATGACCAATAGACTTGGGATTAGATTCAGGTGACGAGTCTAAGATTACAATAGTTGGTTTGCCAAGTAAAATTGGTGATATTTTGATTCAAGAAGTAAGTTGTTTCATATAAGGGTCATTATGAAACATACTAAGATCGACACATTAATAGATAGTGGATCTCAATTTAACTTAATTTCAGAAAAAGTGGTTAAGAAATTGGGATTAAACACCAAGATGCATCAAAAACCCTATTCACTTAATTGGATAAGAAAAGATCACAAATTTCCCATAACAAAGCAATGTATCATAAAATTTGCAATTACATATAAGTATGTGGATAAAGTAATATGTGATGTGGTGCCACTAGAAACATGTGGAATGGTCTTATGTAGCCCTTATTTATATGATCACAAAGCAATCTTCTACAGGGAACATAATTGATATCACATAACTAAAGAAGGGACAAAATATGTTGTACATTATCATCATATAAAAGAAAATCAATCTCTTCTAATAATGGAAAAATTAAAGAAGGTAGCTTATGCAAGCAATACACCTATAATTGTGCCAATTAAAGCAATTGATCTTAAGCATGAACATGAGATGGTTGTAAGATGGGAATTCAATCATACTTTGCTTCAAGATATGTTAATGTCATGCAAGCACATCAAACGTATTAGATCATTTGCAATCATATTTATGATGTTATTGTTGCTAATGTTTTCTACATGGATGGTAGTGGATTCAGTAAGATGTGAACAAGCTCAAATGGCTAACAATATTATTTTAGTTGTCATGGTTATTATGCAATTGATTATGATGTGACAGGTGCACATGACATAGTTTAAAGACAAAGGACAAGTGGGGAGGCCTATCTCACACTTGATGTCTAGTTAATACCCTTTTGGAGGGCCAAAAGGTCTTAGTGGGGAGGAATGATCCAAAATGGATCCAGGAAGGCCAAAATTTCAAAGTTCTCGGAATCAAATGAAACCAACACCATTGCATAGGTCTTGTCGTGTCGATTCTGACCATATATTTCTTTTCCAAAAATGGACACCGTATGTGAAAGTTATCACGTTCTGAACTTTTTTCCAAATAGACAAAAAGTCAAAGGTCAAAGGTTGTAAAACTCAAGTGGAAGATGAAATTAGAAGTACGTCACGATGACATCATCATGACATCATGATGATGTCAGTAGGGTGACATGGCAGCACTAGGAGTTGACACTTGTCAGTCATTTTTGGTGTTTTCGAGCTGAGTTGGCATGGTACGGAAGTGACACGCGGCACCATACAGAAGTGATACGTGGCAGGGTGACACATGGTAGTATGGATGTTGATGTGGCAGGGTGACATGTGTCAGTACGGATGTTGACGTGGCACTGCATGGATGATGATGTGGCATTGCACGAATGATGACATGTCACTGTACAGACGATGACGTGGAACTGTAGGGACGATGATGTGGCACTGTAGGAACGATGATCTGGCATTATAGGGATGATGATGTGGCACTTTACGGATGATGACGTGGAACTTTACGAACGATGACGGGGCAACTGACTAGGCAGGTTGACGTGGCATGCTGACATCGCTCGAGCTAATGATGAGGTGACACATGGCCCAATGAGGAGGCGCCATGTTGCACCTTCTGGAAGGTCAAAGAGGTTTGGTTGTTTCCACCAAATATAGCGATTACCACCAAATATGGTGGAATCCTCCAAATCTGGTGAAATCCCACTAAGTTTGGCTAACTGTCGCTAAGTTTGGCGGAGTTCGGATTATTTATCCAGCACAGAAATTGAGAAAGAGGAGTTTTTTTGGAACGTAGTTCGAGACTGTACGGACTGTACGAATCTGACAGTGCACAACACTGGGATTCGTGTTGAGGGCATGTTAATAAGTAGGTCAAATTCATACTCAAAAGTTGCAGAATTTCAAGGGGAATCTGAATATGGATTTATTTTTTTGCAGTCGAGTAGCCAAATAGAAAAGTTCCTCTAGAGTCCAAGATGTCGAGCCAAGCATAGCCAAGTTCATACTCAAAAGTCTCAGAATTACCAGTTCCAACCAATGGTGATGTTTGTTTCTGTCTAGAAGTTGCAGATCTGAAAGGTGGTTTAAGGAGTTGTTATGTAATAAGCCTTTCTTTTGTATTCTTAAAGCATTGAAGATTGATAAGAAGTCTCCCCCACTGAGACAAGGGCCTGGATATGTAGGAAAACTTGTGTTGAATTCCATTATCAATCTTGGTGTTATGGTGTGTTGCTTTTACTTCTTATATGGATGTAACATTCTTTCATTAAGATTCTTCTCTTTCTTATTAAATCCTAAATGGTAAAATAATTCATGCATAAACTTAACCATAGTCTTTAAAAGATCATTTTCAGATCAGATAACTACCACCATTCGAGCAAGTTGTTTTCAGTTCTGCACTTTTACAGTTTCAACCTATTTTATTTATTCATTAGAAATTATTGTTGACTGGATATCTATTTTTGTTCTTTGTATCTTTGCGTTATTGTATTCAGTATGTTATTTATTTTGTTCTTCTCATAAATATAGATCAGTGGTATCAGAGCAGTCTTCTCTTCATTTATTTTTCTTCGTACATGTCCCTGACAAGATCTGGGTACAAGAAGTTGGGACTCGAACCAGTCGAGCCTTTGCAAGATCAGTCGCGCCAAGCCTGGCCACAACTCATGGGGGATGAGAAGAAAGATGATAGAGAAGGAGATCATTTTAAAATGTTACTCATGGAATCCCTTACATGAAAAAGGAACGAAATGACGGACAACTTTGCACAGATCCTTCGATAGTTGCCCACATGAGACACATCTTCATCAAGTGGCCATGCAACCCCTTCAAGGTACAAGTAAATTTTGATATTCCATTATTTGAAGGAATTATAGATGCGAATGATGAAGATAAATGGTTGAATCTGCTCGAAGGGTATTTTTTGATCCACATTTTTTCTGATAGGAAAAAGATTACTTTTTCACTCCTCAAGGTCGTTCCACATTTTAAGGACTGGTGGGATACTTACTTTGAGAAAAGGGCCATAGAGGAATCTGTAATATTTGTAGTCTCACCCACATGGGATTCCTTCAGGGATGTCATTAAAGAACAATACTACCCTGTTGGAAGCTACAATGACCAATACACAAGATGGACCACCCTGCGTCAGGAAAGGAACCAGACAGTACTAGATTTCACCAATATTTTCCATACCCTGCGCACCAAATTGGGTATCAAAGACTTTGAACGACATCTGGTTCTAAAATACCACGACTATATGCATAGATACATTCAAACAAAAATGGTGTTTATAGACATCACATCATTGGGTACGACTTATAGATATATTGTCAAGATTGAGCATAAATTTAAGTAGAAGAGGCGAGAGTTTGGATCTGCAAACTCCTCACAACCGAAGCAGGGAAAAGGTAGCCCTAACCCAAAAAACAAGGGATAGAGAAAATATGGTCACTCTTAGGACAAACAGTCCAAGATGCAACACAAGAAGGGTAATGCGAAGTCAAATAAGGACATGGGAAAGTGGTGTGAATACCATAAAATCCCTTGGCACGTCGCTCCAAGCAGTCACTGGTGGTAGAGCTGAAATCTTCCAAGTCTGAGGAAGATTCTGACTTCGACTCAAATACAGAAGGAGGGAGGCGGATTATTGATACCGAACCCAGCACCACTGTTGCTACCTCCAAAGTCCATCCAAGCGAACCAGAAGAACCAAAGGAAGGGGAACACTTATTTCACTCACAGATATGGGTAAAGGGGGCTCCGCTTCATTTCATTGTCGATTGCAGTAGTCAGAATAACATGATCTCAACAAAGGTTGTCAAGCAGCTAGACTTGTCGATGACACCACAATCACAACACTACACCATCGACTGGCTTCACCAAGGAAGATATCTTCGCGTCAGCCAACAGTGTCTTCTGCCCTATGGCATCAAGCCCTTCAAAGATGAGGTATTGTGTTATATTTCTCCCCTTGAAGTTTGTGATATTATTTTAGGACAACCATATTTGTGGAAGCGACATGTTGTGTATGAGTCTAGACCCTGCAATGTTATTATTACTTTGGGTAGACAATTGTATAGGATACCATAGGTAGTGCATCCTACTGTTATTTCTTTAATCTCTTTTAAGCAATGCAGTAAGGTCATTTCACAGATCGGGAAGTTTGTCTTCTTTGTGATTCGTGATCATAGTAAGCAAAAGGTCACTGCCACATCCATGACATCTACAGAAAGCCTCTCTTTGTAGCAGAAGCAAGTGGTGGAATCATGGAAGAGTACAGAGACATCTTCTCCTCACCCACCGGGCTATCGAAACACTACCAAGTCAAGCATCCAATGGATCTAACCCCCAATGCACCTCTGTCTAATGGACCAGTTTATTGTTGCTCGTTGATGAAAAATGATGAAATCAAGCATCAGATCTACGAGCTTCTTCAAAAGGGGCACATCAGACCCATCTCCTCCCCTTTCAAAAGCCCGATTGTACTGGTGCAGAAGAAAGACAGGACTTAGCAGCTCTGCATTGATTACAAAGCATTAAACAAAATCACAGTCAGGAACTGATACCCAATTCCATGAATTGATGACCTTCTTGACCAAATCAAGTGGGATAAGTTCTTCAACAAGATTGACCTAAAGTTTGGTTACCACCAGGTTCCCATCGAATCGACTGATTTATGGAAGACAAATTTCAAATATAAATAAGGTCTTTTCGAATGGTTGGTCATGTCCTTTGGCCTAACAAATGCATAAAAAAATTTCATGAGGTTGATGGATGATGTATTGAGACTCTTCACAAACTCTTTTGTGGTGGTATATCTAGATGACATCCTCATCTTCAACAGAACTTGAGAGGATCACATGCAACATATTCAATAAGTTTTGAGCACTCTACGACAACACAAGCTATATGCCAACTTGGAAAAATGCTCCTTTGTCATGAACATGGTCCAATACTTGGGCTACATTATTGATGAACATGGGGTACATGTGGATCCAACTAAGATCCAAGTCATCTGTGACTAGCCAGCCTCGACCACACTAACCAAACTTCAAATATTCTTGGGACTTGCCAACTTCTACCGATGGTTCGTGTTGGGATTCTCCCATATCGCATGGGCCCTCAGCCAAGTGACCAAGGGTGGGTGCAAGGAAAATTTCGTGTGGGGGAAGGCACAATAATAAGCATTTTATGATATAAAGCATCACTTATGCTCAACTCCAGTACTCTCCTTACCTGATTTGAAAAAATTGTTCAAGATTCATACTGATGCATCTGCCTATATTGTAGGCGCAGTTCTCACTCAACATGGTCATCCAGTAGTATAACATAGTGATACACTCTCAGAAAATTTCTGGAAATACCCCACCTATGAAAAGGGAATGCATTCCATTGTACAATCATGTCATCAATGGAAACATTACATTCTATGAAATGAGACAATCATCCACACTAATGACAAGCATTTGCAGTTCATAGAGACATGGGGGAATTTGCAGAACGAACGCCATCAGAAGTGGTCCACCTACCTGCAGCAGTTCCATATCAACATTAAGTATAAGAAATGGAGAAAAAATTGTGTGGTTGACTGCCTCAGTCGACCTCCCATGGATACACTCACCAGTGTTCTCCATTCTCGTGGGCATGAGGCATTTGAGTGGCCACAAATTTATCAGCAAGATATAGACTTCGCCACCTCCTATCATCTCTTGGGTACAGGTGCGAATGTCACCAATTTTCACATTCATGATGGACTGTTATGCCATCTGGGCCATCTTTGTGTTCCCTCAAGAGAGTGTGAAAATATGATTTGGGAGGCTCACTACAGTCGGATGGAAGGAAATTTTGGCATGGAGAAAATTGTGGTCGTTCTACAGAAACATTTTTATTGGCCAAAACTTCGACACAACGTCAGCAAGTATATCAGATGTTGCACTGCCTATGCCATTGTCAAGCCACCCATCAAGAAGCAATGCTTATACAACCATCCTCCTACTCCTGAGAGGCCTTGGGAATCCATCTCGATGGATTACATGTATGTCCTTTCATCCACTAAGCAAGGAAATGATTGCATATTTTTTGTGGTTGATCAGTTTTTGAAGATGGCCATTCTCATAGCCTGCAAGAAGAGCATCGCAACGGAAGATACTACCAAGCTCTTCTTTGAACGAGTGTGGGTCCATTTTGGGATGCCACAAACCATCATCTTCGATCGGGACAACAGGTTCCTCAACACATTTTGGTCGAGTCTCTAGTCATTGTTGGACACCAAGCTCACTAAATCCACTGCCTTCCACCCTAAAACTAATGGCCAAACAAAGGTCGTCAATTCGATGATTTTCCACATTCTGTGCATGTATAACTCTAAGAATCCATGCACATGGGATGAGAGTCTTCCCTATGCTCAACACAGCTACAACATGGCACTCCATAGCTCCACTAGCCATATCCCCTTTCAGGTGGGGTTGTGATTCCAACCCTTGGGTCCCATTGATGTTTCACTACCTCTTGCAACCACACAGACATATTATTCCCATGTTCAGTATAAGGCTGAAAAAGCCACCAGATTGATTGAGAGGATTCAACACATTCACCAATAGGTCCATGAGATTTTATAGAAAGCCAATGCTAAGTACAAGCAATGCCATGATCAACACCGAGTACTGCACAAGTTTCAGGTGGGAGACAAGGTTTGGTTACCTTTTGTAGAAAGAATTCCTTACAGGGCCCCATTGGAAGCTCTATCCACTTCGATGTGGGCCTTACACTATCACCAAGATTGTGGGTGATAATTATTTTGAGCTCAACACTCCACCCTTCATTGGCTTGCACCCAGTGTTCAATGTTGACCTCCTCTGGCCATATTTTCCACCATTATTGGACACCTCATAGATCGCAGAACAGTTGAAACCAACATAGATCAACCCTAACTGCATGGAACATGTATACATTGATCAGATAGTGGACACACAGGTCAAGGGAACTCACCAGCAGAGGATCCATATTTATTGGGTTGTCAAGGAAGAGCAGCTCCGACACTAAGGAAAGTGGCTCACCCAGAGCCAAATTTAGCAAAAATATCCTCACCTAATGGGGGAACTCAATGAAATGGAGACCATCACTTCCTAAGGGGGGAGGACTAATCCAGGTGGATATTGTTGGCTACCCACCTATTCCAACTGGCTCCTCTTGACAATTTTTTAGTTCATCACGTTATTTTGTAATTCTTTGTAATTGTGGGTTCTACACTTCCAGGGATTTTTGAATCATTACACGACTTCTAGGTGGATATTGGTGGCCTCCCACCTAATCCAACTGGATTATTTTGGAAGTTTTCATGTCAGTACATCTTTTTGTACTTCCAGGGTCGTTTTGGGGCCCTAAACAATGTTCTTTTGTCTTTCCACAACAAAACTATAGATAGAATTAGATTTTGATGGCATAATGTGTAATTCTTAAAAAGACCTTTCCAACGAGCTATCATGCGTCTAAAACGAAGGTCTTATGCAAAATTTACGACCCCAGGAAGTTGAGGTACCAACTTACGCATCGAGGCCCACATAACGTTTGGTGTTTTGTATCCTAGGGTTAATTTTTTGGATGTATAGGGTTTTGGAATTCATGAGTAATGTTAAAAATGCCTCTAGAGCCTCATTGTATTCATTCTTCTTAAATGGATGTGTGTAGTAGCCACATCTCTTCTCAGAGATAGCTACCATCATTTGAGCAATTTTTTTTCAGTTCTGCAATTTTACAGTTTCAACCTATTTTATTTATTCAATATAAGTTATTGTTCACTGGATATCTGTTATTGTTCTTTGTATCTCTGTGTTATTGTATTCAATTGGTTATTTATTTCATTCCTCTCATAAATCCAGATCACCTACAACACTAAGAGATCTATCATCACCAACAAAAAATTTCTTGGTGTTACATTTATTTAGAGATGAAAATATGTCTTTATCCTTAGACATATGATAATATCCTCCAAAATCAATAATCCACTCAACATAAGAAGAAGTAGAAGTTGCATTGAAGGAGAAACCATAAGAAGAAAGTGCATGTCCATGAGAAGAAGAAGAAGAAGTAGAATCAATATTGATGTTGTGCTTCTTCCTTGTTGCTTCTAAAGCTACCATCTTCTTGAAACATTTGGACTCATCATGACCATCTTTATCACAAAAGTTGCAATGTTTGTCAATCTTCTTATTTTTAGATTTTTCTCCTTCGTCACCATTAGGAGTTGAAGTTGTCTGAGTGGGCTTGAGACCCTTATGTTGCTTGTTGTTGTGGCGAGGATGTTGCTTCTTGGGATTCTTTGGTTTATCTTTCTGTTGGGTGACTAAGGCTTTGTTGGGTTGATCACTCCAAGTTGTACAAGCTTAGCTTGCTCTCTAATCAAAGCATCACAAAAGGACTCAAGAGTGGGTTTTTGATAAGCTTTCCCTAGATCCTCTCTCATGGCATAAAAGGTAGATACAAATACAGAATATGCACTACCTAGCTTAGAAAGAATAATATATGTGCAACGCTCTTCCTCTAGCTTTATCTCACATTCTTCACATAAAATTCTGTGTTTTAAAATTAGATAGATAGTCTTCAATGCAAGAAAAATCATTTGGACTTAAAGTAAGTGTTTGACTTTTTAACTAACATGCTCGAATAATATTGTGTTCACCAAACACAGATTCAATCTTTTCCCAAGCTTCATCGAGGTCATCAATTTATTTAAGGTGGAACCTTAAATCAGGAGAGATGGGCATTCCAATCAGTCCACGTGCTTTGTCACTCCTATTATCCCATTTGACTTTTGTATCAACATCATTGGGTTCTTTTTCCTTTCCCAAGGTAATCTGGTACAATCCTTTACTTCTTAATAAATCCTTCATATGGGATTTCCATTGGAAGTACTTGGTGTTGGTAAGCAAAATATTACTAGAATAAGTCATATTAAATATGTAGATCATATGGATTTAAAAACTGAAACTGGTGATCTGGATAGAAATATCTTGAAAAATTAGGCGGTTTAAAAAAAAAAAGGCATTGAAAACGGACTTCAGATGTGAAAGTTATGCCTTTTAAAAACAAAACATAAACGATAACCAAAGTACCACGTGGTGGTGTAAGTTGCTTTATGAAGTGACCCACTTTTATAAAATGAAGTGACGAACACTTTTACAACGAAGTTACTTTATAAAAGAAAGTTGCATGCAAAATAAATATCTCTAAGATAAAATAGTAAAGCTACTTATAATGATTCACTTTTATACTTGAAGTGAACTACACTTTACAATGGAGCATGAACTTTTTAAAAAAAAACAACAAAAAAAAAGACTTGAACTCAAGACTTCTTACTTAATAAGACAACATTTAACCAAGTAAGATAACAAAACATATTGTATTGTTTAGCAAGAGGATTGGAGTTGTTGTTGATGGACTTGGAGAGCGTGCTCATAAAAAACTCTTTTCACACAAATAATTTTTTTCGCTTCTCAATGACAACAAGGGTTAGATATCGGTTAGCTTACCTGGAAAATGCACATTTTCCTATCTGTTTCTGATTTTTCGAGATCGCATAGGGAGCGGGGAAAAGAGAATATGCAGATCTAAAAGAGTATCAACCTGGAAAAAAAAACAATATAAAACCGAAATAATACTCTGCAAAAAATTAAAAATGTTGTATTTAGGCTTAATACCTCCGGATCTGACTGAAATGGTCGTATCTTGGGAAAATGAAAACCTTTTCGAGTGAAACGAAAAGTGTGTCTAACTAAAACAAGCACTCCAGACACAATGGAATCGTAATATCAGCCCAAAAATGTATGTAAATGGAATAAAATGAAGATGATGTAACTCGACTTCACGATCTCGATCTACAACATGAGAGGGTCTTCAAACAGACTATGATACCATGTTCAACTACACAAGTATTACAACAGAGGATGAACACCTTCAATGACCACTCACACAACCAGATCAAATATCAACACACCGATTTTTTTACGTGGTAAAACCCCTATGGGTAAACATCCACAGCCCCAGCCAACGCGACCACTTGGAGTAGTTTATTAATGCAAAAGAAAAAGATTACAAAGATATTTTAGAAGAGAGTTTCTCACAATCGATCATCGACAATTGACCCTCCATGCTCTTTAAATACATATCATGAACCAATCGAGTGTTAAGACACAGATCAATGGTCGTTAAGATCGAGGAGAATATGAACCGTTAGATCACTCTATGTCGAAAACGTATCATGATCGTCGGATTTCCTAACAACAAAACCATACTAATGCATACTAAAGAAACACACTTTTACCTAATGACTCATTAGACCAAGTAGATCTTAGCTATCTCTTAAGTGTCTAAATATCCTAACAAATGTGACATACTATTCCATATACACCACAACAAAATGGCATTGTCAAGATAAAGAATGACACATTAAAAGAAATGGATAATTGTATGATGGAATCTAAGGGATTAAGTCTTCATTCTTGGGTGGAAGCCATCAACTATGAAAATTACATAGTAAATCACACCCACACAAAGAATTTAAAAAATATAACACTGGAAGAAGCATGGACTAAAATTAAGTAAGATTTAAGCCACTTATGTGTATTTGGTAGTGTAGCATGGGCTTACATTCCTAATAATAAAAGGAAAGCATTAAAATCTAAAAGTGAGAAGTGTATTTTTGTTAAATATTTTGAATATGTCAAAGGTTGCCAACTTCTTCAACCTCATTCCAATGAAAATAATTATTAGAAGAGATGTTAAATTTGATGAAAATATCTTGGCCTACGAACCTAATTCCAATTTGTTGCCATCTTCGGCCTGCGAGCCATCTTTAACGTTTGTGCCATCTTTTGTTCCTATTCTAGTTTCTTCTTCAGATGATAACAGTGAGGATGAAAATTCACCTCCACCTACTCACCTTCCTCCATATGAGTCCGTTGAACATGAACTTGCACCAACACCATCACTTCCTAGACAGGTTCATTCAACACAAGAAGTAGTTGTTGATATTGTCAGTGATCCTAAAAATTAACATTAGACACGTTCACAGTTCCATCAAGCCTCCTCTCTTTTGGCTCAAGTTTCAGAGAATCATGATCCAGACACGTTTTGCATAAGCTTCTGGACATCCATATTGGGACACAACAATGAATGAATAATATTGTTCCTTAATGGTGAATGATACTTGGGATCTTGTACCTCTTTTGAAAGGAAGAAAACATGTTATATGTAAATGGGTGTATAGAACTAAGTATGCATCATATAGAAGTGTTGAAAGACATAAGGCCCGATTAATTGCTAAAGGATTCTCTCAAGTTGAAGGCATTGACTACAATAAAACATTTTCCCCTGTAGCCAAAATGAATTCCATCCATTGTGTTCTATACCTTGCCACCTCAAATAAATGGGAGGTCCATCAGATAGATGTTAAATCCACCTTCTTATATGGGAATTTGCACAAAGAATCTACATGGAAAAACCTCTTGGCTATGTTCAGAATGAATCCAACCTTGTATGCCACCTTATAAAATATCTCTATGGTCTTAAGAAAGCTCCTTGAGATTGGTATGTAAAAATGGACACATTTCTTCTTTACACCAACTTTTCTAGATGTTATTCCGACCCTAATGCCTATACCAAGAAAGTAGGAATCAATCTAAAAATATGTTTTCTTTATGTTGATGACCTTATCCTCACTGTAGTGAATCTTGATGTTTAACCCATGTGAAATCCGACCTTGAAAAGAAATTTGAAATGACGGACTTATGCTATTTGCATTATTTCCTTGGCCTCTAAGTATTGCAAACTAAGGTATTTCCCTTTCCCAGTATAAGTATGCTTGTGACCTTCTTCGCCACTTTCACATGGAAGATTCTAATCCAACCCCTTCTCTCTTCCAGTATGGAGTCAAACTTGCTACCATTTGTACTACTCATGAATTCGATGTCACTTTGTACCTTCAGTTACTTGGTAGCCTCTTATATTTTGACTCATACCCATCCTAATATTTCATTTGTTGTTGGTCTTGTTTCCTGATATATGCAAACACTCCATGAAATCCATTGGAAAGTAGTAAAAGTGATACTTTGATATGTTTGAGGTACAGTTTAGTTTGGGATACATTATAGTTTATGGGGGACTCCATTGTTGGTTGGTTTCATTGGTTCAAATTGGGTTGTTGACCTTGATGACCAAAAGTCTACTGCAAGTTATGTTTTCAGCCTTGGTTCCAGACCTATCACTTGGGATTTTAAGAAACAACATGTTGTTTCTCTTTCTTCAATAGAAGTAGAGTACCAAGCAACAATTAGTGCAAGTCAAGAAGCCTTGTGGCTTTGATATATCCTTTCAAAGTTTAGATTCCAACAAAAAAATCTGATCACTTTCTGGTGCTACAATCAGAGTGCCATCAAGCTTGACAAAGATCTAGTTCAACATCAACGCAAAAAACACATTGAGATAAACACACACTTCATAAAAAAGTTCATTCATGATTGAGTTATTGAAGTGCTCTTTTTCCCTTTAGAAGTTCAACTTGAAAAGATTTTCACAAAGTCTCTTACCAAAGTGAAGTTTTCCAAACTTTGATCTATGTTAGAAGTTCAAGAAATTGTCATTAAGGGGGGATAGGATCTAATGCCTCCTTCCTTCTCCAATTGTGTCAAATTTTTAAATCCTTCAATCCTATCCCAAGTTGTTGTTAAGGAGGGATGTTAGGATATTTAGACACTTAGGAGTTAGTTAAGATAAACTTGGTCTAATGTGTCTTTAGGTAAAATTGTGTTTCTTTAGTATGCATTTGTAGTTATGTAATCCAATGATCATGATGTGTTCTAGACATAGAGAAACCCGGAAAATCATATTTTGCTTGATCTTAATGGCTACATTGATCCATGGCTTAACACCCAATTGGTCCATGACCTATATTTAAACAACATGGAGGGTCATTTGCTCATGATCGATTGTGAGAAACTCTCTTGTAAAATATTTTTCTTTTGCATTAATGTATTGCTTCAAGTGGCCATGTTGGCTGGGGTCGTGGATTGTTTCATTCGTCGAGGGTTTTAACCACGTAAAAACATCGGTGTATTGATCTTTGATTTGGTTGTGGGATTGGTTATTGAAGGTCTTTGTCATGTGTGGTAATACCCTGTTTTGTCGAACAATTTGATTTCGTCCATCAATATTCATGCTCTGACCTTGGTAATACATCATATGATTTCAAATGTGAGTATATATGAGGAGCACTGCACATGGTGGTATCCAAGTTTGGGTTTGTATCTGATGGTCAAAATCTAGATCCCCTGACTTAAATTATGATTTTGATAGAGAAAGGACAAGGGGCATTCAAAGACATGGTTAAGGGTTATCTTGGAAGGAACATTCCATTACTTTTGACATGATTAAAGGATCAATATCCCAAAGATAAGGAAACACTTTCTTATGTAGATCTACATAGTCCACTTGGAAGAGATATAGAAGCTTTGCATTACACACTTAATGAGAATGATACACCTTGAAGACATTACATATGACTTTTGGAACTGTTTGTTGAGAGGCTACCCCCTTTAAAAGGGTTTTACCCATCGCCTTGAAGATTTCAACATCTACCTTGGAAGATGACTTGGAGGTTTTCCCGATTTGAGAATTTGATTGAAGACACACCCTTGGGAAGCCTTTGGAGGCCATATATTGCATCTTGGATACACCTTATTCCAACTTTAATGGAGATTCCCCTCTCTTTGGGGCCTTTTGGGTTTATATCATTATACATGTGGCTTGACCACCGATTGTTTATTGTATTTTAGATTAGTTAGTGGTAGAATAATTGTACTTTACCTTTTTTAGCCTATAGCCTAGGATCTCTCATGAGATATTATTATTTTATTGTGAAAGAANTTAAGGAGGGATGTTAGGATATTTAGACACTTAGGAGTTAGTTAAGATAAACTTGGTCTAATGTGTCTTTAGGTAAAATTGTGTTTCTTTAGTATGCATTTGTAGTTATGTAATCCAATGATCATGATGTGTTCTAGACATAGAGAAACCCGGAAAATCATATTTTGCTTGATCTTAATGGCTACATTGATCCATGGCTTAACACCCAATTGGTCCATGACCTATATTTAAACAACATGGAGGGTCATTTGCTCATGATCGATTGTGAGAAACTCTCTTGTAAAATATTTTTCTTTTGCATTAATGTATTGCTTCAAGTGGCCATGTTGGCTGGGGTCGTGGATTGTTTCATTCGTCGAGGGTTTTAACCACGTAAAAACATCGGTGTATTGATCTTTGATTTGGTTGTGGGATTGGTTATTGAAGGTCTTTGTCATGTGTGGTAATACCCTGTTTTGTCGAACAATTTGATTTCGTCCATCAATATTCATGCTCTGACCTTGGTAATACATCATATGATTTCAAATGTGAGTATATATGAGGAGCACTGCACATGGTGGTATCCAAGTTTGGGTTTGTATCTGATGGTCAAAATCTAGATCCCCTGACTTAAATTATGATTTTGATAGAGAAAGGACAAGGGGCATTCAAAGACATGGTTAAGGGTTATCTTGGAAGGAACATTCCATTACTTTTGACATGATTAAAGGATCAATATCCCAAAGATAAGGAAACACTTTCTTATGTAGATCTACATAGTCCACTTGGAAGAGATATAGAAGCTTTGCATTACACACTTAATGAGAATGATACACCTTGAAGACATTACATATGACTTTTGGAACTGTTTGTTGAGAGGCTACCCCCTTTAAAAGGGTTTTACCCATCGCCTTGAAGATTTCAACATCTACCTTGGAAGATGACTTGGAGGTTTTCCCGATTTGAGAATTTGATTGAAGACACACCCTTGGGAAGCCTTTGGAGGCCATATATTGCATCTTGGATACACCTTATTCCAACTTTAATGGAGATTCCCCTCTCTTTGGGGCCTTTTGGGTTTATATCATTATACATGTGGCTTGACCACCGATTGTTTATTGTATTTTAGATTAGTTAGTGGTAGAATAATTGTACTTTACCTTTTTTAGCCTATAGCCTAGGATCTCTCATGAGATATTATTATTTTATTGTGAAAGAATGTGACTGATTAGAATCACTCTATAAATAGAGAAAACATTCCTCATTATTACTCATGGTTGGATTGGGGGATAAATCCCTTAACATTTGAAGTAAAATTCTATTGGAGATTTTTGTCTTTTTTTATTTGTGCTATGGACGTCTAGCTAGAGTGCTCTCATGAAGATATCATCTTTTGGACGCTTCTCAATGAATGGATGATCAATGTATGAATGACTTTGTGTGTGATTTGATGATTGAGTGGTCTCTTCATTTCCTTGTTGTAGTTTATAAAGATTGGTTGCAAATATGGCGTTCGTGGTGGTGCACCCTCTTCTACCTTCTTGGATAAATCCCTTCTCAAAGACATTGAATGTATTCTAGTGGAGAAATCTTCCCCTTGCCTTCATGAAACTTGTTGTGCAACTAGGGTGACTAATTAGGGTTTATAGTGGACTACTCTACTTTTTATTTCGGTTTCACTTGTAATTTGTAAATGAAGAGCCTTAGTTAACCCCATATTCCCAATGAAAAGACACTTGTTTCTGGTCCCTCCATCACTCTTATTTTCCTAATCAAATTCAAAACCACTTTTATATATTTACTCTTCATATCACCTTGGAATTTATTGCCCTAAAATCCTAGCAATCCTACCATAGGGAACACCCCTTGAACCAAAGGAGAGATGACCTAAAGTGTAGAACAGAGTTGGTGAGATGACAGTGACCCCTTCAAAGTTTCACCAAGGCCACACTTGAGCTTTAGGACTTTATCTCAAGAAGTGTGAGTTTGTGTGATAACACTATTGATGTTGTGTCCATCCTTCTATAGGTCTTTAGGAATGTTGAGGAGTAGACCACTAGGTTTGTTTAAGATGTTGGTGTGGAATAAATATTGGTTGTTATCCATGAGGGATTGGATATTACCAATTATATGGAGATAGGGGTTGGTTTGGCCATTGTTAAGGAGAAGGATAATACCAATTCATTGAAGGATTGATTTGATTAGCCCAAGCAGAATTGAAACACTAAGGGCATTCATAAGGCATACCTTGAAACATTTATCAAGGTGCTCCTTTCCTTCTTTGATTGATGAAGAAAATTTTCTCCATATTCTCTTCATCTTCTTCATACAAGGCCTTCAAACTAAGTAATGATGAAGGTGTTGAATTATATTATGAGTTTCCTTACAAATGTTATAGACTTCCACATTGATGACTCTAGGCTTGCAACCACTCATTGGAAATATGTTTGAGAACAGTCTACAGCTGAAGGAGTAGCAAAATCCTAGATACTAGTGGATGATGGAAGGCTGGATCTTCCACCAGATTCCAGACGTGAAACCAATTCAACCATGGTTGCCTCCATCCTCCTTACTTTAAGGAGTTTACAACTATAATACACATGAAGAATGCTCACATTCTCATTTTTTACATTCTATGTCCAAAGCAACACTAGGGAGATAGCATGCTTACCATAGATAGTTTCGGTAGTTGTAGACAATTTTGTTTTTATTCTCTGCTGCTATTTTAACTATCTGCAGTTGTGTTAGGAGAACTATGAGTCGCCCATGATTTTTTCTTGGTTTCCCTGCTGCTCTTAAACTCTGAAACTTTTCTTTGGGGCCACTTTCACGGAGCAGGGGGCCTTAGTTTTCTCCTTAGTCCTTCTCTTTTTGTTAGTTTCTACAACCTCTAACCATCTTCTTACTGAAAGGAGTCTCACTCCTCTAGTGGAATAAGAAGTTCCCTTTATGGAGACTGTGGGCTCAGATCCCACTGACGGGGGGGACGGGGACCCATGGGACCATCCAGATATCTTGGCTTTGATTGATGATATTTTTAGCACCCACCATCGAAGAACACACCTCTCTGTTGATATCAAGACTTCTGCTACCGACTATCTTCCCCTTATTCCTCCCACTCCACCTTAGAACTGTCAACCTTTTTACTTTGTCACTGGAGGAACTAAACCAAAGTCTGTACTTGAGGGAGCTCCTTTGTCTCCTAGCCAGAGGAGCAGGAAGTTAGGTTGGAACTTCCACCCGATGGGAATTCAACTTGGTAGACCCTCTTCTTTACAAAACAACTGTGTTACTAAGAATACGCACAGGGCTTGGAAGCCAAAACAAAAACACCCCAAACTCGTGCTTGGGATGGACGTAGGACTCTCTGAAGCCTGCAATCTAGCTCTTTGTTCCCTTGTTGGGAGGCTATATTACAAGGATAAATGTAAGCAAAGATTGGAAGACTGGATAACAACCACTTGGAAACTTGTTCTAGGATATCTTCCCAGGGTCCACTTACTCCAAAATGGGTGGCTAGGTTTCATTTTTAAGAACCCTGAGGACATTGTTCACATCCTGGATAAGTTCTAAGCATATGGGGGAGGGAGCCTAATGCTCAAGAGATGGAGGATCGACTTCAATCCATCTACATAATACTTCAGTTACAGACATATCTGGGTGCTTCTTCCAGGACTCCATCTACAACTTTGGAACCAACAAGCTCTTGAACTCATTGGAACATCTTTAGGGCGTTTCCTAAGGGTGGATACTCATTCTCTTGTTGCTTTAGATAGAGGATTGGCTAAGGTATTAGTGGAACTAGACATCCATGTTGGGCTTCTAGAGATCTTGGATATAGATTGGAGATGCCATCTTATAGCTCAGTGCCTAGACTACCTGGGGATCCCTTTTTGGTGCTCATTTCGTCATAGAACAAGCCACCTGAGAAGAGATTGTTCAAAGTTGCATCCTACCGTGCCAGAGATGGACCCATCACAGGAGATTGGTTTTGATGGCTATGATTCATAGCTAGACATGATGGGAGAGACGGCTCTACATCAGAGGAGGGATACAAGCCCCGAACCACCAGATGACACGCTTGTACGTAAGCTCAAACTTCATTGTTCCTTGTTTTACAACACTCTCTCTGCCTGGGAAAGGATTTCTATAAACTCGTTGGATTCTTATATTATGCACCCTGAACCTCTTGGGTCTAGACCTTTGGAGTTTGACTCCTCCTCACACTCTCCCCCTTCATCGCCCTGCCTAGTTCCCCTTAGCGAGTTGGCTTCTTCTATTCTGCACCCTAAGCCTCTTGGGATTGGACCTTTGGAGTTAGACTCCTCCTCACATTCTCCTCCTTTCTTGCCCTACCCTATCCCCCTTAGCGCCTCTACCATTTCTCAAGTATCAGATGACCTAGCTCCCCCAACACCTGGCGAAGAGCATGATCCTAGCACACTTCCAAGATATTCTGAGCCGCCTCTTTCTGCATAGGATATGGACAACCTGCTATATTATTTCACACTAGACACCACCCTTCCTTTTGACTCCCTTCCCATCCCGACGTACCATGGCAAGACTCTTATCCAACCTTCTAATCACCTTGGTGACTTTGCTTCTTATTCGAGAGCGAGGAAGACATCAGAGACAGATCCCTCTTGGTCTAGGGGTTTAGACTTGGAGCTTCCGCCTCTTAAAACCCACAGTGCACGTAAAAAGGAAGTCTCAGAGGCTTCGATCTCGACTTCACAAGATATTGTTATTGATATAGGGGCGCTTAGAGGATTAAAATCCCTTGCCTATGCCAAGTCATGATCCTACTATCTCTCAATATTAGAGGGGTAGGAGGACCCCTGAAACTTACCTCCATGCGACGAATCCTTGAGAAGACTCGTTCATCTATTATTTTTCTCCAAGAAACACTTGTGGATGCGGAAGATGCTAGAAATTTTCTATACTCTCTTCGACCTGATTGGATGGTCTCTGTGGCAAGCTCGGTAGGAACCTCGGGAGGACTCTTGGCCTCCTGGGATCCTACCTTTTTTTACTTTACACTAGTGCTAAGTCCAGGAGGGATTTTACTCACTGGCACTTCATGTTTAGAACTGAAGACTAATCTGACCTTGCTCAATACATATGGACCGGGTGCTGAGCGAAGATCCTTCCGGGAGAGACTAGATCTCTTAGGCCTCCTGGCTGTAAAGGACCTCATTATAGCGGGAGACTTGAATTTGACGACTAGCACCAAGGAGATTTGGGGAGAAAGGGAAAAGGTAGATCAACTCTCGGATTTCTTCAAGCAACTATTCTCCAAAAATGATTTAGTGGACTTGGAGCCAGCGGAGGTGCTGCCTACATGGCGAAATGGGAGAAAGGGTTCAGCTGGCATTGCAAAGCGACTTGACAGGTTTTTGGTGGCTGAAGGATTGATATCACCTAATTGCAGAATTCGGGCTTGGGTAGATCTTCCTTTTCTCTCCGACCATGCACCTATCTACCTACAGTTAGGAGAAGGGAGACCAGGGACAAAATACCCTTTTAAGTTTAATCTTCCCTAGCTGAAGGAGGATTCTTTTGACCAGATTGTACGAGTGGTTTGGTCTAACACCTCTCTCACGATTCTAGGGGATGCTCAAGGCAATATGGAGAGGACACTTAATTGATTAAAATAAAACTCTATAATCTGGCTTAAAGGAAAAAAATCCTTGGAAAAAACAGAGTTTTGTAGAATAGAATGTCAATTGGAGGATCTATAATGGCTGAAGGCTCAAGACGCCCAACTAGTTGACTTCGATACTAAAGCGCATAGATTATAGGAAGCCCACAATAAAATCCTCTGTGAGGAAGAAGATAGATGGTGTCTGAACTGCATAGCATTATGGCTTGTCTGTGGAGATAAAAACACTCGCTTCTTCCACCAATTTGCCAGTCACCGGAGAAATAAAAAATTTATGTGGGAAATAGAGGAAGAGGATGGGAGGCTTCATAAAAAAATAGAAGACATCAAACAGGCGGCATATAATCATTTCAAATATTTTTACCAGGAAGCGAATGCTACCAACCTTATTGCTCAGATTGAAACAACTAGACTCTTCCCAAGAATGGTAACTGATGAGGAGGCAAGTGCCCTGGAAACTCCCTGAACTAAGGAGGAAATTTTAGAGGTGATTAAAGGCTCTACAAAAGAAAAAATCCCTGGTCCCGATGGGTGGTCGGTGGAACTATACCTCCATTACTTTGATTTAATCAGACAAGACTCGTTGGATGTAGTGGAGGATTCTAGAACCAGAGGGATCGTAAAAAAACATCTAAATAACACTTATATCGTTTTGATCCCTAAAACCAATCATCCCCGATAGTTTGCAGACTATCACCCCATTTCGCTTTGTAACCTTTTCTACAAGATTATTTCAAAGATCATAGCCAGGAGGATTCACCCCATTCTCTCCTAGGCACTGTCAGATGAACAACTTGGATTCCTAAAGGGGAGACAAATCCTTGATGATATTGGTACCACACAGGAGTGCATTCACAATATAAAGACAAAAAATCTCCAAGCCATCCTCCTAAAAATGGACCTCAAAAAGGCTTTTGATTGTATAAACTGGAATTTTTTATGCCTCATCCTTTTGCAGTGTGGTTTTGGGGTGGTCATCACGAATTGGGTGATGGGTTGTATTTCCTCGGCCATATTTGTTGTTTTGATCAACGATGAAGCAACCAAAGTCTTCCACTGTGAGAGAGGGCTTCGGCAGGGCTGCCCCCTGTCGCCCCTTCTTTTCATCCTGGTCTTGGAGAGTCTTAGTATTTTGTTGAAAAAAAGTCAAGCAGAAGGCAACCTGTCAGGGATTAGAGTCTCGAGACTAACACAGATTTTGCATCTTCTCTTTTTTGATGATGTGATCATCATGACCACTGCAGTCTTGTCTGAATGGACAGAGATTTACAAACTCATTAACACTTTCTGCTCTATTTCAGGTCTGAAGATCAACTACCAAAATTCAACCTTCTTGGCTTCGAGAGCTCGGGACGAGTTCCTGACTGAACTAAATTTTTTGTTTGGCATCGACACACGAGATCTTATTAAGAACCAAATATCAATATAGCATAGAAAAAACTCAAAATAAGTACTCAACACCTTGAAAAGGAGATAAATTCAGATAATAAGCCTCTTCGAGGGGGCAACCTCCTTATGCCCACATAAATGTACAATTACAAGATGATTC
>SNQJ01S0010103.1:149551-169326 GCA_010110895.2 Picea sitchensis | reverse complement strand
ATTAGGAAGTTTTTCAATCCTTCCATGATCTCCCCTTTTAAACCATCCATCTTAGTATTTATTGCCTCAAACTTAGCTTTCGTTGAATCCATCATCTCTTGTAGTTCATCTTTTGTTACTATCTTCTTTTGTAAATCATTTATATCCCTACACATTTCTTCACCTTCATCAAGAGTCCATGTAGGATTGTCTGGAGGCTTATTTGGTGTAAAAGTTCCCTTTTTGGGTGGCATGTTGGCTAGGTATCACTTTTGAACCTTGATTTTGAGGTGGTTATGCTAGACAATCTTTCTTCTACTGTATCTCCAAAGTTTCGGCCCTTCTGGGTATGAAACTTTTTTTTTTAATAGTTCTTTGATATTTCTTCTCTGCAGTGCCACGGGTCTGATCAAAATTGGATGTGCCAAATGGAATTTATGGTAACTTCCCCACAACTTGCTTATTTTTGGCCTTTCTAGGAGATCTCACTTGTATAGCGTGCCCCACACAAAATAATTGATATAAAATTCTGAAAATATACCAGAAATACTAAAGATTGTCCACTATCCAATGCAACTAGTCTCACTCAATTTAGATACTCTAGGAAGAAGTTATGATTTCTTTACCTGGAACACCTTCTTAAGACTAGTCAGATACCCTATCTTCCACAGGGTGTATATGAAAATGTAAGATGACCCAGACTATGAACTTTTTACCATAGATACCTTACTAATTTCTGTAAATAGCCTTTGGAGTCTAGGGTCTGAAACTTTACAAAACAAATTGTATAGCGAAAATTCCGCAATGACTCGGTTCAGGATGATTCCAGAACCCTATCTTGCACAGGCCGTATCTCCAAAAGTATAAGGCCTCAGGAGCTGAAATTGTAACCCAATGTACCTTGATCCGTGTACTAAATATCCTTCAAGACGTTCCTTCTGAAATGTTGTAGAAAAAAAGTTATAGCGAAAATTCCAAGGTGTCTCAGTTGTAGCAGCGAAACCCCAAGACCTTGAGCTCTGATACCATATGTTAAGAACCAAATATCAATATAGCATAGAAAAACCTTAGAATAAGTACTCAACACCTTGAAAAAGAGAGAAATTCAGATAATAAGCCTCTTCGAGGGGGAAACCTCCTTATGCCCACATAAATGTACAATTACAAGATGATTCCAAATGAAAATGTCTCCTTGGTAGATATAGGAGACTAGGAGGTATAATTACAACTAATGGAATAAAGACGACATAAATAAAATAACATTACTAATGTAATATGTCCCAATTAAGGGGTAATGAGACACTATTTAGGGCTTAATAGATCTAGTGGAAGGGTTCAACTATCTAGGATTCCACATCAAACCAACAAGCTATATTGCAAGGGACTGGAGATGGTTGATTGAAAAGTTCGAACATAGAATCCTTCACTAGTGTAATAGAATGTTACCGTTGGGAGGAAGATATATTTTAATCAAGGTTGTCTTGGAAAGCCTTCTGGTGTACTGGATGGCCCTCGCACACATCCCTCTATCTGTGCTAAAGAATCTTCGACAATTGATTTTCTCCTTCCTCTGGAATGGCAGCAAACAGAAAACAGGTTACCATCTCTGTAGGTGGGAGACGGTTTCAAAACCCAAATTGTTGGGAGGTTGGGGCTTGAGAAATTTGCAAATTTTTTATAGGGCGCTTTCGGTGAACACGCTCTGGAGAATTTTGATGGTTCTAGGCATTTGGAGCAAGGTTATAAAAGACAAATACATTTATCATCAATCGGTTCATGACTGGCTCAGATCGGCCTCAACATATCCTCTGAGAGCCTCACAAACGTGGAAACATCTATTAAAGTCGCTCCCGATCTTACTTCATTGGATAGCGTGGCTACCTGGCATCGAATCTTCGATTGAAATTGGAAGGGATGCCATCCTGGGAATGGGCAACAGATCCATGCTTTCCCTTTGACTTCTGGAGCGATTACACATAAAAGGTTTATATTTTATGTTTCATTTAAAAAACTCTCCTTGTCGCGGATTGATAGGAGAGAACTGGTTAACGGGCTCTACACTGGAACTGGATAGTGATCTTGAGGCAGAATGGAATCAATACAAATAGAACCTAACAGGAGCAGGTATCTGCCTCCAGGAGCAGCCAGATTCCCTCATCTGGACGGGAGGGGACAAAACAGGGAAAATCTCGGTCAAAAACGTGTACCATGCGATAGCTGACAAGATCTGGAAAAAACAAGATGAAGCATGGTGAAAAAACTGTGGAAATGGGATTGCCCCATGAAGATCAAGCTCTTCATCTGGCTCTTGACAAAGAATAAAATCTTAGTTTGGGAAAATCTTCAGATCCGAGGTTGGGCGAGACCTAATCGATGCATTTTGTGCAAGCTGGAATGTGAAACTGTTCTTCATTTTTTTCTGAATTGTAAGTTCACCTGGGTTGTCTGGTTTCAAATTACACACGCTTTAAATCTATCTGAGAACTGGATCGGGACCTCGGCGAGCCATTGCTTCAGTACTTAGCTTTCTAGTTACCAAACCTATCCTACGCTGCCAACCTTTCTTTGTTGGAATATCTGGACTGTTAGAAATGCAACATTATTTGAAGAGAAGCCCCCATTGACCCTCTAGGTGGTCAAAAACATTTTAGCAGCGGTGGCTACTCCTGGCTTTCAAGCAAAAGATCCTCCTACCCGTAGAATCAATTTAACTCTTCCAACCGACAGAGTCATCGTCTGGTTTGACGGAGTTGTGCAACAAGGAGATAATCTATGTGGGACGGGGGGGAAATCCTCTTAAACTCCCACTCTATTATCTGTTGGACCCTCAATTATGGGCAAGGCACTAATACTAAGGCAGAACTTATGGGGGCGTGGGCATCACTAATCTTGGCACAAAGACTGGATATCAATGAGATGCAGTTACTTGGTGATTCCAAAGTCATTATTGACTGGCTCAACGGAAAGGCTAATCTCCAGGCGGCTGCTCTAGAGTGTTGGAAAGAAAGAACCTTAGAAGCTACAAGGCACATAAATAGTCTTTCCTTCTCTCACATCTACAGAGAAGACAATAGAGATGCAAACACCTTGTCAAAACATGCGCTTTCATTGCTCCTTGGTCTTTTAAGATACTCCCGGTGGGAGGACGACAACGAGGGTCCCCCTATATTGCTGAATCTTTGAAGAGGTGACTTCAAGAAATCAGTTTTCTGATATCACTTTACCTGGCTGTAGATACTTCTTCAGATTTGAGGCAGAAAGATTATTGGATATAGATGTAGTTACAATGTGATAAGAAAGATGCTTCATCAAAAGATTTTTTATTTTGACATGGCTGCCGTATGTAAATTTTTATATCCTTTTGAATATAAAGAGAAATTTTCCCATGGAAAAAAAAACAAACCACTCATTGGAAAGGTTTTTCCATTTTTTTCACATTGCAAAAGATAATTGATTGATTAAAATTTATACGGAGAAGCTATCGTCATATAAAATTATAACTTGAAAATCTTCACAGGGATTTGAAAAGTTTTTATTTAGATTTTTTCAAAAAAATGTGATGATTTGGATCAAGCGCTTTACCGTCATTTTATTTCGATCTCTATTAACATTTCGGTTTTGGCCTTAGCATTTTAGTTTCTAATCTTTCCGGTACTTGTCACAATTTTCTAAAACCCATACCTCAAACTCATCGGTTTTATTCATTAGAGCATTTTTTAAAAATCAAAGTTTTGAAGTATTAAAATTTTGGCGCAAGTTTTTCGGGCTACATTTAAAAGTCAACATTTAATAATTTTCGAAATCCTCCACAAATCTTTCGGACTTCTTACAAAATTCAAAGTTTTAAAGTTCAAAAAAACCTCCCAATATTTTGAAGTTCAAAAAAGTTTTAAAAGTCTCCCCAATATTTGTGGGTTGATGTCAAAATTCACGTTTTTAAAATTTGCCGTAAATTTCCTATAATTCATAATTCATGGTTTTAACTTTTTCGGATAATTTAAATTTTCATAATTCATGGTTTTAACTTTTTCGGATAATTTAAAAAAAAAAAAGTATGGTTTTAACTTTTTCCAGTATTTTGATCTAAATTTTATGGTTTTTCTAAGTTCTTATTAACCAAATTAAAAACTCATCTTTTCAAGTGTCCGAATGCAATAGTCTACTCTTTTCCAAACATATTTTCGGACCAATTCTTTACAAATTGTTGGAACGAAATATTTAAATAGTTCAATATGTACATAAAACGTTCAAACAAAACTTTTCCAAACTCCCCCAGTTGTGCAGAATTATTTTTAAAAAGTCACCTTTTTAGATTTTGGAATTAAAAAAAATTCATCGCATTATTACAAAGAAAATACGAGTATCATGATTTGCGTGGAAGTAATTATCAGGGCAGGGATATGAGGCATATGTGACCGGGACTAAGGCGAAATACCCAATTATTTAAAGAGTACCCTTTAAGAAATGAAAAACCCTGTAATAATGTGAGGTCTTTTCGAATTAAAGAATACAATTGTATTTGGAGATCGCCATCATATGTAATTGAAGAAACATTCAAATAAAAGCGGGAAAACTGCTTGATTAAAACCATAATTTTCTATATGGCAAGAGAAACAATAAAATGTGAACATGTGGTTATAGTGAAGGCCCTATAAATATAGGTTTGATAGACTATATAGGTTTGATAGACTGAACAAGATATTTTTTCCCTTTAGAAGATGGAGGTTATTTTTCTTTGAGGAGAGGCCATTATTGGCTCTTTCTTTTTGTCATAATCTATATTTTATGTTTTAATGAGAGAAGCCATGGCTGGCAAAAAAATTTGTTGGAGATTTTTGTTGTGCTATAAATTTGTCATAGACTATTCTCTTTTATTGCTGGCCAAAAGTTTTGTTGGAGATTTTTGTTGTGCTATAAATTTGTCACAGACTATTCTTCTTGTTCATTAGTGCACTACAAGGTTGTGGTATTTGCATCATTTTACAACATAGTAATATCATGATCTAGTATTTATTTTTGCTTTCTCTTGTTTTGGTGTTTTGGCTAGTTTGAGTATGGGCTATCACTTCTAGCTGAGCTTGTAGGCTATCCTCAACTCGATGTTTGTAATTTGGAGTTTATGCAAGAATACTTTTTTGAATTATTTCCAAAATATCATCTTGTATTTAATTCAATTAGTTCTATGCTCTTCTTGTTTTGGTTAGGGTGAGTTAGTTTGTATATGAGGATGCATCTTTCAGTTTCAATTATAGATTATTCTCAGTGGGATATTAGTGACTCTAAAGTTATGTAATCTTTAGCTAAGCAAATTAATTTATTGTTATTGATTACACTTATATATGCTAGCGTCGTATCTTTAGTTTGTAATTTGATTAGGATAGACCATTCTACATTTGCTTGTTATCTTAGTTGCATTTCATTCATCGCATTATAAAAACCCTAAATGGTGGACTGGGCCGCAACTGGTAAACCCCTAAAACAGTAATGGAAGTTAGGCCATAATTTGGATGGGTTTTCCTACACCAAATGGGAAAGAGTCTAATTGTGCCTCTTTTCCAGGGATAACCCAAACTATTGATGTTGGGAATTTCACCCTATCAATAGGTTTGAGGTATGCCAAGCCTACTGAAGATACCTTCCAAGTTACCATGTTGGATAGATCTACAATCTGAAAGTGGGAAGGAGAGATGATTATAGCGACCCTATTGCAGATTGGTTAGTTACCCGATAGAATATCCATTCCTTTGACAATGACTCTGAAGAGGTGATGTACAATTAGTAATACTAAAACCATGACCTTTTCACTCAGTAGTTTGCATTAGTGAAATATGTCCATTTGACGGTGTCCAACCTTAGAGACCCTCCTCTTTATGATGGGACTAGGAATGTGGAAGATTTCCTAGATGCTATGGAATATAGAAGAACAACAAATACCTACATCAAATGTGGTATTGAAGCCTACTCCTGCTTGCTTATAGGTTATGCATAAGGAGAATATCCTCACTTGGGATGTAGTAAAACTAAAAATGATACATAAGTTAGTGCCTCTCATCCCCCCCAACTTCAAGTGTCGATATTTGTTCTTAATTAATGGGGAATAAATGAAGTTTGTGGAGTAGTACAAAACAATATAAAGCCCACCATTCACATAGGAAAATGTTTATAGAAATGGGGGTGGGAAGGCATTCAACAAGAATATTGGGTGCATAAATTCATGTATACCTCAAGTCCTTTTTCTAGTGCTTGGTATCTTCATGAATAATCCAAGCGACAAACTAAAGACTAGACTATGATTTAGTAACACCTTTTTGTTACTTTTTCTTATATAGGTAAAAATATTGAGATTACAATAGCAATACTGGTTATCAAGCAACTTTTGTTCACAACGTAGTTGCAACATCAGTTCCTCACTATGATTATCCTACAACATTGCAATATGGCTAGATTAAAAGATTTGGAAAGACAATTGGATGAACTACTCTACTTTAGGAAAGTGGACTAGGATGAAGGAGAATATGATGATATATAAGAGTTGCAAAATATCTCTTTCCAAGACTTAGAGGGTTCAAGAACAATCTAGAAAAATAAGATAAACATATCTGAGAAGCCTTATCAACATCTTGTGAAGTTGGGAAAGATTAACATGGGTAGTGAAGACCACCCAAAATTTCCTGAATATATGATTATTGGGATGAGAGAACCATGTAAAGAGTTGTAGCACTACTAAGGGAATATGAGGGTATGTTTCCCTATATTTTGATAGAGATGAAAGGAATCAAAGGAGAACAAGGGGAGATAAAGATTGACTTGTGGCCATATGCTAAAATGATTAAATAGTTATCCTATCGACTTAACCCATGGGTCAAAGAGAAGGTGAAAAGGAKATTGACCATATAATTATGTGGGTTTGATCTTCTCTATTGATGAATTTGATTGGATCAACCCCATAGTGATCTAGAGAAAGAAATATATTGAATATATTATCATTAAGTTGACTTTGAAGGCCTTAATTCCATATGTGTCCATGRCCCTTTTTTGACTCCTTTTAGATATGAGGTGTTAAAACAAATTGTAGGTAAGCAAGMTTATTCTTTTATTGATGGATTCTTGAGCTACCACCATGTCAATATTGTTGAAGTAGATAAGAATAATACCACATTTACTATAGAGTGGAGCTCCTTTGCTTACAATGTGATGTCATTCAAGTTGAAGAATGATCCTCTTGTATTTTCATGTATACTCATAGTATCATTTTAGGATATTAACAAGATTTTGGAAGTCTACTTGGATGATTGAACAATCTATGGGATACTAAATGATCATATAACCATGTTGAGTTTGATGTTTTTTCACTATAAATAGTAATATATCTCGTTAAACCTAAAGCAGTGTGTCTTTTGCATACTCTTTGGTACATAGTTGTGTCACATTGTTTGCAAGGAGGGAGTCAGTGAACCCAACCAAGATTTTCATAATTGTTATTTTTCCTACCCCGATCATTGTCAAGACAATTCACTCCACATTGGTCCACATTAGTTATAACCAAATATTCATTCACAACTATGGCTCTATCACAACACTAATGTAAAAATTGTTGAAGAAGTTGAAATATTTTGTTGGATTAATCAATGTGAATTTTCCTTTAATCCACTGAAAGAAAAGATGGTAAGTTTTCCTATTCTAGTGTTTCTTGATTGGAATGTGGTGTACATATACATGCGTCCAATATTTCTCTAGGAGTGGTGTTTGTGCAACTAGAGAAAGGGAATCTTGATCATCTTGTCTATATTGCAAGAAGGAAACTGTCTCAAGCTTAGTGCAACTATACGAAGTCATAAAAAGAAGGATTAATTATGGTATGTGATTTGTAGAAGTTCCACCAATATGTGTTGGGGGACAACTTTAAGTTCTACATAGACCACTCAACTTTGAAATATCTAGTGAATAGTCATGTATTGAAAAGAAGGATCTACATGTGGTTATTTGGTTATGGGAATTCTCTTTTAAAGTTCTTTCCAAGCCAAGGGAGCATTAAAGTGGGTCTTGACCACTAGTCTTAGATAAACCCAGGTGAATCAAGAGGTGTAGTAGATGATCGACTCCCAGATGTTGATTTTTTTAGGGTTGAATATATCCCTAACTACTTGGAATATATTACTTTGTTTATGACTATAGGTGCAACCCTTGTAGACTACTCCATAACTTAGAAGTTCCATATAATGGTTTGAACTATAGATTATMAATTGGTTTCAGGATAACTATATAATTTAGGTATCAATGGAATCCTTATGTGATATGTTTTGGATGATGAATGTAATGACTCTCTAGGAATGACATCATGGAGTTGTGGGAGGTCATTATGGAGATAAATCCATAGTCCACAAAATTCTACAGGMTTTCCTTCGGTGGTGTATTGTATTCAATGATGGAAAATAATATGTAGGGAATTGCAATGTGTGACAATGGGTTGAAAATCCATCTAGGATGGATGGATTACCTTTATACCTAGTAAGGGAACTTTATCCATTTGAAAAGTGGGTGGTTTATTTCAATAGACCTATTAACCCACTTGCTAGACAATTTGGAGCTTGGTATATCATCACTGCTAGAAATTATCTCACTAGATGGGTAGAAGCATCATGCATTTAATGTTGTTCCACTGATACTACAATGCACTTCATTTTTTATCACATCATCACTTAGTTCAATTATCTCACGAGTTTGACAAGTAATTATTCCACTACTTCCTCAGTGCCACTATGGAAACTCTCACTTGGAATTTCACGATCCAACACCACAAGATATTCTATATCATCCTCAAGCTAATGATATAGGTGAAGTCTTTAATAAATTCTTGAAGCATAGATTGACACTGAGGTTTTCTCAACAAATTGAGACGATTAAAATGAATGGATTCTAGCAATACTTTGGTCTTATAGAATGACAATCAAGAGGTTGAATAAGTAGACATTGTTTCATATATTCTATGGGTGAGAGGTTATTATCCATGTTGATTTTTCCATTCCTAGCCTATTTTTTGTGCACACTATTGACATCACAAAGGAAGAATCAGTTGTAGAATGGATAACAACATTGATGGAGTTGGAGGAATCCATATTTCTAGCAATTTCCATCATATAGTTGAGAAATATATATAAAAGGACTATCATAGTCACAACCTCAAGAACAAGTCACTTTCCAAGGGAGATTTAGTTCTACTATATTATAGTAAATATTTGAAGCATCCAAGCAATTTACAAATGCATTGGTTGGGTCCATTTCTGGTTGCGAACATAAAAATTTCAAGTGTTGTTCACTTGGATCATCTTTATGGTATTCTTTGGTTGGGATGGGTGAATGGTTCTCACCTAAATCCATATACCCCATCTCCTTAATTCACTAATATTGAACCACTCTTTTTCATAGGAGTTTGGTTATGATAGGTCAATTTTGGTTTCCTCTTTTCCATTCTAGTCTCATTGGTCATTTTGTCTTCTTTCTACAATATCAGTCCACCATTGAGTTGGGTTTTACCCACCTTTTCTTTTATTTTTTTTAAAGTAGTGACCACAAATTTATGGTTAAGGAAGAATTACTCTAGTTTTTCCAAGAAAAGATTACACCTTTGTGGTCGAAGGAGAGTCAACTCTATCCAACAACATTATTCCACCTCTTTGAATTTGTTTTCCTTCTAGCTGAGTCCAATTTACTGCATTTTTAACTTCCATTTTTGGGTTTTAAAGTTTTGATCAAGTATTTATGATCAGTGTTATTAATCTAGTCAATTATGAGGAAGGGGTTGCATCAAGTTTGAGTTGAAGTCACAAGTTTAGAGTGAAAATAAATCATCACCAAGTGTCTTGAAGGGATATATGGGATTGGTTTTAGTGTTAGTATATCAATGTCTTAAGTGTTCACTAATTCAAGTTTGGGAAACGTTTGTCATTCAATCCTTCACATACATGGATGGATACCCACCATGTTGGATAGTAGTAAATGTAGTTCGGAATTGTTATTATAATACTTAACCATTTTTTCATCACTTTTTCTTCTTTTTGTTGTGATGTATATCTCTTTGTCACACTAGAGATTTTGTACCCCATCACAACAACAAAATCCACCTAAATTGTCCCATATCTTTTCCCATAAATCACTTAGGTTTATCAAAGAAGAGCTCAACCCCAGCTATGGGAAAAGTAATTGGTGCTAAGTATTACAACCTATGGAACTCAAAAGGAATATTTGGAAAGGGAAGTTGTGGGTCCAAGAGTGGAGGTCATAGGTGACCTTAATGGCAAGGTAAAATAAATGTGGTTGGTTGATCATGATTTTGTTGATAATGATTTATTTCTAGACTTGAAACCATCCATGTATATGGAATAAGTTCCTTTGGAGAATGGGAAATTACACATGTTTAGAAGTATAACTTTGAGCCTCTATGTGATTCCACCTTGATTACCCTAATAGACCTTTCAACCTTCAATAGCATAAGTGAATTTTCTTAGTGCACTAAGATTTTAATCAATCACATTCATCAATATGCCTTAGGGTTGGACCATAGCTATCCAATTTATATCTAGAATATTCAAGAACCATGAACATGTTTTTCTATGGAGGGGTAAGATGTCAAAAACACATTCTAGGGAGTAAAAAAATGATGGGAAGAAGGACATGGATCCAAGTTTGTATGAAAAGCATGGAATGTGTTAAGTTTTGAGCTATTATTAATTTTATTTTCAATTTACTAGATAACAATAACATAGGTAGGATCACTGAGAGAAACACAATCACAAGATACACAACATTTATCCTGGGAAACCCTCATGGGGGAGAAAACCCAAAAAAAATTCCTTAATATAGATAGCCAATACAATTCCAAAACAATAAACCAAAACACTAGAGAATATCCAACACTGAGCAATGCGCCTCTCTCTTCCTTTTTCTCCCAATTGAAGCTACCAAACTTGCACACTTGATGAGTGAATGAGTGAGTGAGATAATGAGGCACTGGCTTCCTTTATTTATATTGGTTGGAATGTGTTGGAAAGGTGTCTCTTCACTGGGCAGGGATGACTTTTCTTCTTAGTGGTTAAAACCACTTTAATTAGGCCCGGGGGGTGACTTCTCAATTTGCATAATACAATTAGGTTTTGACCAATCCGCAAAAGGGGATTTGGTCAATTACAATGCCCGACATGATCAATCCACAAAAGAGGATTGATCTAATGAATAATGAATCAATAATAAATAGAATACTCTTTGCAGTTATGATATTTCAACACTCCCCCTTAACAAGAAGGGTATTCTACAACATCATCAAGAGAGAGAGAGGGAAACAACATCAACAACATCTAGAACACTAACTGGCATATCTATAAATCACCGGAGGTTTTTCTCATCATCAATATCATCATCCACAAGAAGGAGCTGGAATGGAATCATCATCGGCTGCATCAACATGGATTAGTATAACACTAATACCTCATCATAATCAATAACAACACAAGGCTGATACAACATCAACAATAGAAACATCACAACACAAAGGATGGAGCATCATCAACATCAACACTAAGCTGGAAATATTCAACACGGAGATGGCATCTCAACAACATCAACACAAAGCTCCTTTATATTTTTCAAGAATACATCATCTACATATATTAGCAACATCACTGTCTCACCATTCATAACCTTGAGGTAAATGTTAGACTCAGATTTACTCTTGGTAAATCCCAAGCTCGTTAGGAAACTGTCAATTCTGTCATATCAAGATCTAGGAGATTGCTTCAACCTATAAAGAGCCTTCTTCAACCTATAGACCTGAGTCTTTATGTCTTCAACTTCAAATCAAATTTTCACATCACTTTGTACCAACCTGGTACACTTGTTCAATTGCAACTCAATTTGCATAGTCATGTGCTAGATCTATGTGCTTTATGCAAAGCACTATCTGTCTCATTGCTTGAGAGTATGTACTCTCCTCTTTATGCAACTATTACTTTTGGAATTGAGACTCTATACTTGCAGTTTCTCTGAAGTTGAGAATGGTTTCTCCATTCTCACTATGACTGCTGAAATTTGGGAGTAACTCCTCTACTCCATCATGGAAACAACTTCATTTGAAACTGAGAGTGGCTCAATAATTGACATTGAAGGTAGCTCTTCTTCTTTCATGGAGGTAACTCTATATTGTATTGTATTCATGTCTCCGTGACTCAACTAATGTACTGCACCAACTGCCACTCAATTTTAAATATGGGGATTACCCCCCCTGCATCTCATACTATATATGAATCATCGTTGTTATGGTTGTCTTCATGAATACTAGAACTATTTCTTCAATTATTGGAGTAAGTGTCTCGTCATAGTCTTCTCCCTCTTGCTGGGAGAATCCTTTGGACACACATCAGGCTTTGTACATCTACAACATGCTTGATTTGTTAGATCAATCTTGGAAGTCAATACTGACTTTTCTTCTAGTCTCACGGAAAAATCCATATCCTAGTCTTTGTGACTAGCTTTCTTATTTTTCACTGAAACAAGGGAATATTCTCGGGAGATTTCATATCTCCTAGAAGTTTCTGAAGCTACAATCTAGTCTTCTCATGGCATCTATCTTCCAGTCCTTGAGGTTGTCTCTTCATCTGATCTTTTATGAGATCATGCTTACTCTCAATTTCTTCTGAGTCTACAAGGACTTCATCATCTCTTATGGGGTATAATTGGTGTTGAATACCAAGTCTAAATATGAAAGGTTGAGTCATACTTCAACTGATTTCTACTTCCCATCAAGGTGTCTTCATTATCCTTTGACCAAGTCTTCTGTGAGTTCTTGTTCTAATGTTTGGTCATCTTTGGAGCTTTATGCTCCTTACAATCAATATCCATATGAGATACTCTGGATCTCAAAAATAGCTTCTTCTTCATCTTCTTTGGTACATGGATGTATACCGTCATGTACATGACTTGGGTAGTCTACTTCATGTCTCATCTAATTTTTTGTCTTCTGTAACCTTCACTATAGCTTCCTTAGGGTTATTACCTATGACATGAACCAAGGTCAACAAAACAACATACAAGAATAATACTCTTTTGATCATAGTAATAAAACAATTTCACGGATAATCGTCATAGTAGATCCCTTAAAGTTATCACTTGTGACTTGCCTGAAACAAAGATCAAAAGTAAGAAATACAATACGAAGCGAGATCAACACTCTTCTAGTGTTGTGATCAAACATTCCTCCATGGTAACCTGGAACCAACACAAGAAGTTTCTCCTAGAGGAGATGTTAGTTGTGTCTTGGTAAATGATTACAATTTATCAATATGCTCACATCTTACCAAGTATAATACTTTTCAAAGACTGCTTCCTCAACTATAATGTTTACTTGTAATGGGGTAGTTATCAACTTGTCATGTGCAACTTTGAATCTTATCAACTTAATTAATCAAACCTGGAACCTGGATCCTTGTCCTCAAGACTAGGTGTGTTTCTTTTCTTCCAAGTCTCCTTCACTCAAGATGACGAGTGCTTTATTCAACCTGTCTTTTGTACTAAGACAATATGCTATCTTGACAAAAAGTTGGGTTAGAGGATAAAATCTATGATATCAAATTTAATCAATCTAATACTTTGAATTTAATTTTGACCAAAGGTTAGTATGATGGTCATAAATTCAACATGCAACCTAGATCAAAATAATGTCATAACAAATAGATGCATATCAGAATAATCAAACCTGGGTTGCAATATTCCTCTTAATGTGTTGGATCTTGATATCCTTTTGAATCTATGGAAAGAGGTCCCTTCTCCTGCAAATACCCTTTAAATATTAACAGTTTAAACATATGTGAATACATACCTTTGATAGTATTTGTAGGTGGTGACACCATCTGGTAGAAACGATAATAATTACCAACTCTTAAAAACTTCAAGGGTGACTGCAACTGATACTGCAACTGCAATTGGTACTACAACTGATTCTCAAACTGTATCTGCAACTTAGGGTTTTATGAGGAAACCCTAATTTTTCAAACTTCAAATTTTGAAATTCTGATCCAGGGACTAGATGCGTTGGGCTGAGGTGAGTTTGTTGGAGCTTTTAGATTTCAAAATTTTCAATATTTTTCCCTTGAAACTTGACTTGCAGAAATTTGGACTGGTACTTTTGGTACAAGTTCTGGTTTCCTGGTTTTTTGGTACTTCTGGTTTTTTGGTTTTCTAGTACTTCTGGTTTTCTGGTACTTCTGGTACTAGTCAAAACTAGGGTTTGACTTTTCAAGAGTATCTGACCAATGAAAAGGTGCGCTCAAGGTGACAAAGAGTTCCCTAGGCTAGGGAACACTTTTCTAGATGGGTTTTAGGTTGATATTCCTCTTCAACAAAAATCCCTAATTTTCTTGTACAAAAACAATGACGTTTTTCTTTATCCAGGGAAAGATGCTCTCTTAAGCTTAGCTCTGATACCATGTTAAGTTTTGAGCTATTGTTATTTTTCTTTTCAATTTACTAGATAACAATAGCATAGGTAGGATCATTGAGAGAAACAAAATCACAAGATACACAACATTTATCCTGGGAAACCCTCATGGGGGAGAAAACCCAACAAAACTTCCTTAATATATATAGCCAATACAATGCCAAGACAATAAACCAAAACACTAGAGAATATCCAACACTGAGAAATACGCCTCTCTCTTCCTTCTTCTCCTAATTGCAGCTACCAAACTTGCGCACTTGATGAGTGAATGAGTGGGTGAGATAATGAGGCACTGGATTCCTTTATTTATACTGGATGGCAGGTGCTGGAAAGGTGTCTCTTCACTGGGAAGGGTCGACTTGTCTTCTTAGTGGTTAAAACCACTTTAATTAGGCATGGGGGGAAACTTCTTAATTTGCATAATACAATTAGGGTTTGACCAATCCACAAAAGGGGATTTGGTCAATTACAATGCCCGACATGATCAAACCACAAAAGGGGATTGATCTAATGAATAATGACTCAATAACAAATAGAATACTCTTTGCAGTTACAATATTTCAACAGAATCAAGAGTATATGATGTGGGGGTATCATCCACTTGATCCAATAGAAGTGAATTCAAGTTTCCTACCAGATCATGACTTTCTCTCTCATGAGGAATTCTTCCAAGGATGAGTGTTCTCTAGATACCCCATCTATCACCGTGTTCTATATCCAAGGTGGCCATTTGAATTGGTGCACCTTTCTAATGATTGAGTTGATGGTTGTACATGTGGATTCCTATGCTATGGGGGATCCTTTCATTTTTGGATACCTAATTTTGGCCTTCACCATGCTCAAATTGAAACCACCATAGGGAAACTTCATTCTACCTAGGGCCAAACCATTCTTTCAATATAGTATGAGCCTTGGAAAGTTTGTAAGGATACCTAGAAATTTTCTTTTACTGCTACCACTTTTTCAAAATGGTATGATATGATGATTATGGCTACCAATGCTACCATATGAACAACTAAGTATCTTATATATGCACATGGGGGAAATATCTATTTTAGCTTTGATAAAGATTGCACCTATTTGCATTCCAAATAAGTTAACAAAGATAAGTTCAAAGTTTCCTCATTGCATTTTTATCTTATTGAGTAAGAATTGGATACAAAATTTTACTTGTGCTCAAAGTTTTGAAAGTCCCACTCATCCATATGTATGATTTGCATTCTACCAAAAGTATTGCAACATCTATAAAGAAGAGCTAAAGTAGAGAAAAGGTCTCTAAGGAGGAGATGTAGAAGAAAAGGAAGGGGATGGATTCAATTTCCACTTCAAACCCTATGACTATCACACAAGGCTTGTCCATTGATACTTTAGAGTTGTGAGAATCCACATGGAGTGCATTAACTCCATTGTTGGGGAGCTAGATTCTATATGATGCTACTTTTTATAAATTAGATTTGAAGTAGTGTCTAGGAATTGTTTAGAGCTTTATCTAGGGTAATAACCCCTAGAATAAACCTGGAGTGGTGAATCCCCTTTGTGATAAGGTCCCTTAAATTTGACCCAAGACATAATCTCCTGCAAAGATAAGCACTAACCTTTTACCTACCATAATTTCTGTCAATTCCACCATTCAATATTCTCTTAAGCTCTATGTAGTTGTGGACAAATATTTGTACATGGAATTGATATATTTTGTAAAAAAAAAGGGTTTTCTTCTATAGATAAAACTCTAAAGTCCTTCCAAGAGTTTGAAGAAAAGGTGTCACATTCCATTCTAGTAGTCCAAATTGAACATGATGCTCTAGGTTATCTTGCTGAAATTGTAGGTGTCCCCTTTGAACATGATTTCCAACACACTATGGTCCTGTCTCCCCCTCCCCCTCTCTAAAGAATGCATAGCCATAGGGTGATGCAACAAAAACAACACATAGATACTTGCACTAGAATGCATGAGAGAGTATTCAATGTTTACATGTAGGAGAAGGGATGTATGGTTCTAGTGATGGTGAGTATCTAGACCAACATTCCAGAGTTTTGAATGATTGTCTGGAAAATGCACCATAATAAGAGGAGGAAACAACGATGGAAGAAGCTAAAGATGAATTGAAAAGGATGGTTTCTCCTCCTAGATAGACCATTCTTTCCACCACTCCCATAATACCATCCCCTATAGAGTCGTTATCAACTATGGCATAGCTCAAATAGTTATCCTAAGACCTTTTTTATTGTGAGGGTATGTTGCGACTCTACCGAAAGCATGCTAATGTTACACCATTTTTTTTTATTGATTCCACATAGGATAGGATCCTCTACACCTTCAAACAATTGTGGGATAACCAATACTCAAAAGTGTATACAACCTCGTGATTTGACCATTTTATTTCTAGTTGATTATCATTTAATTGGTGCCCACCTAAGGGTTCTCGATTTAGTCTGTCAATGTAAGAAATTGATGTATAGAATTGGTCTACTCCAAATTTGTTGAGGATTGCTCACTTCACCATAGAAGAAGCTATGTAGATATTTCTCTAGGTTTAACAGAGTCATGGAGACCTTCAACAAGCTCACCAATAGTTTCCCATCTAGTTAGCTAAGGTTACTTTAAACAAGGATGTGTAGTTACAAGCACGATGATAAGTAGAGCACATGTTGAATATGGTATGGGTTCATTTGGATAACGTTTGGCCCAAATTGAAGCAAGTGGAAACTAAATTGGAATATTTTGTACCCACTTGTCCACCTTCTATAGCTTTGGATACAATTTATTCAACTTAGAGGAAGTTGTGCAATGATCACTATCTCTACAGGAAAACATAGATAACGGGCATAGCCAAAATGACGAACATTTGTAAGAGCTCATGGACAAGGTACCTCCCCTCATGGTTGAAGGATATATTACATGTGATGCCTATGGAGGGATACAAAAGAGAGCTAGATCATCTATAGTATTGCTCATGATTAGATGGGGCTCCTCTACCAACAAGAAAAGGCCATTAAATAGATGAGGGAAAATATTAAGTAGATGAATAATGAAACTCGTGTGATCACCATCATCTCAACCAAAATGTCTAAGTTTAACATGATTCAGGCCATCAATGATCAATTTTCTACTTTACATGATGTTTTATTGGAAGATAAGATTGTTATGGGATAATTTCAAGCTCCTGCATAAACTTCATACCTTGAGTTGTCTTAGTTGGAGTCCTTTGCAAATAACATAGTTACCAACTTAACGAGAACTCTCCAGAGTTCTCGTTTTTTCAGTGTGGCTATTTTTACCCCTAAATACAAAAGTGGTACTACTGATAGCACCCTTTTTTTACGGTGGTTAAAATTCAAACCCATTCAGACCCGTTGCATTGACAACTGATGTCATTGTGGACAAAGACTTAAAAATTGGTCCTTGAATCGAAAATTGATGCTACCGGTAGCACCAAGTGTTTTTTTGGAGTCAAAATTATAACTTAATTGAAACTGTGGCCTCAACAATGACTACCATCATCGATCAAAAAATCAAAATTGGCTTCTAAATCATTGCTTAAAAAATATTTTTATATTTTTATAAAATTTACATTAAAAAAAATATAGAAATTGAAAAAAAAAACCGAGAGAGTTGGTTTTTTAAAAAGTAAAACAAAAAACAACAATTGTTTTAAGAAAAATTGTAATTGATTTTCTTTTAAAGTAATTTAAAAACTAGAAAAACTACGAAAAACCAAACAATTAGAAATTTTTATTTTTTAACTTAAAAAAATAAAAATATTATGAAAGAAAATTAAAAGAAAACTTAAAAAAAAAGAAATTAAAACTAAAAAGGAAAGGAAAAACCCTAAAATTAAATATATCTGTATAAAAAGGGAAAAAAATGGAAAATAAAAATAAATAACAAAAACCATATTTATTTAAAAAAAAAACTCAAAAATATGTAAATAAATTAAAAAATATATTAAAAAAACTAATTGAAATAAAAAATTTGATATAATTTGTTTTTTAAAAAGAAAAAAACATACAAAAAATAACCAAAAAATTTAAAAATATATTGATGATGATGATGATGATTAATGTGCACTAAGATTGAATTGGTCTATCATACCTTAAGAGGGTAAGTGATTACTTGTGATTCTTTAGAATTTTGTTTATGTGTTCGAAAAGTATTAAGAGAAGCTTTCCAAGATCACCATAGTTTTGTTGAGTTAAGAGGTTAGGAAGGTTGGTAGTGTGACACATATTTTGAAAATGAGATCTAATCTATGTATAGGCTGGACAATCTAAGAGGAAATGTTTTTCATCTTCAACCTTCTTAGTGTCACAAGGGTGACACACTCTTTCATCCCATGGCATTTTAGGAATTGACCAATGCCCAGTTTCACTATGGAAATCGTGAGAATTTGTTATGATCTTAGCAATGCTTATTAAACAAAAACCAAAAAACACTTAAAGTATAAAATTTTATACAAAATATTAATTTATAACAAAATACATAGTATACATATTTCTAAAATCATTAAAATAACATGTTTAAAAAAATTGTATATATAAAAACATTATTTTAAAATAAAGCTAAATTTTTTTTTTTTATCAAACAAGGGTTTTAAAATAAAATTCAAAACAATTAAAACTTATTTTGATAGGGAAGGGCATCGTGTGGGTTGGTTGGACATCGTGGGTGTCGTGGGGGGCGATATCGGGCATCACGCAGGCTGGGTGGGCGTCGTGGGGGGCAATGTCAGGCATCGCCCCCCACGACACCCATATCATATATATTCTTTGTAATGCTTTTTATTTTTTATTTTGTTTTAATTTTAATTAATTTTTTTTGTTAATTTAATTGTAAAATTGTTTTAATTTTTTTTGTTTTGTTTTAAATGTTATTAAATTTGATTTTATTTTTATTTTTATTTTTTTAGTTTAGTTTCTATTAAAAATTGATAAGTTTTGTATTGTAAAATTGTTTTAAATTTTATTTTAAATTGGTTTTCTATTTCACTAAATTTGCCTAGAAGTTTATTCTAAAATTGGTTTTAAATTTTCTTTTTATTCTTTTGTTATTGATTTTATTAAAATTGCTTTGTTTTTCATTTAAATGTTGTTTTTAAAATATTTTGTCTTTTATTTTAATTTTAAAGTTTTAGTTTATGATGTTTTAATATTTTTTAAATATTTTTTTATTTTAAACATTTTTTTTTTGTTGAATTTTGTTTGTTTGTTTTTTCGGTTTTTTCAAGCATTTTTTTTTAACATTTTAAAGGTTTTTTAATGATTTTTTTTTATATAAAAAAAATGTATATATATTTTTAAAAATTATTGTTTT
>SNQJ01S0010103.1:117649-132302 GCA_010110895.2 Picea sitchensis | reverse complement strand
ATAACTATTCAAACCAAGGAGATAAGTAAGTATAAGTGCATAAAGCCAAGGACATAAGCCATTAATCCATAGAGGAATAACTATGGAAAACATTAATTCATATCATTTTAGTAACTATAGGTATAGGTCAATAAATATAAATGTATCTCATATCTTAATGCCACCAATAATGACTCTTACAGAAAATTATTCCTTACATTCCATTATACCACAAATCCATTTATGAAACCTCTCTTTACCGAAAATTATGAATTTAATGGAAAAAAAAAGGGTAAAAAAAATCCTAAATGAGCTTGGAGGAGATCAAGTGATAGATTGATGATGTCACTCTCCCTAATGAGAAACTAAACTTCCTCTCCCTTGATGTAGGCCATTAGGTTGAGAAACTCAAGTTCCTCCCCCTTTAGATGAGTGCTTCATTCCTCATCCTTTGGCAAACAAATTTGCACCTTTGGTCAAGCAACTTCGTCCCTCTTTATTACCTATTTACCAAAATGATGTGAGCTCCCGTGAATGGAAGTAAGAATCAAGTTCCTTAAAATATATCAATTGTATATTTCCTAACTAAAGACTTACTAGGGTCGTGTTTTATCTTTACTAGTTATTGAAAGAAATGATATAATCTCATGGAGAAGGCATAACTAATTGAGGAGAGTGCCTTTAAAGTGTTATATAGTTACTCATTTGGTTGGGTAGTGAAATAAATTTTATTTAAAGATCATTTATTCATGGTGTTATTTATTTTCATTCGTGTCTCTCTAGTTATGAACATGATTCAATCTCACAACCAAGGAAGTAAGAATCAAGTGCCTTAAAAATCCTTACATAATTATTTCTTGGGGAATCCCAAAATTAGAGTGAAAAAATCATTTTGGTGTTATGTTTTCTCTTTGTTCACTCTCTAGTTATCGAAATGATATGAACTCATGATTATGTATGTAAGAATAAAGTTCCTTACAGATAGATTAAAATCACAAAATGAGTAAGAGACTATTTAAATACATTTAAAGTTGTTGGGTTTTTTCTTTATTTTATCTATAGTTACCAACATGATTAAATTCTTTTTGGTGAATAGAGATAGAATAAGGAAAATATTAAGTTACACAACACCATAGAATTTTTTTTTCTTAGGGGGTAAATATAGCAATAATGTTTCTATGGAGTTATGTCATTTGGGTAATGGGTTATGGGTCCACTAATGGATGACAAACTTTGTTCCTGAATATCCTTATGGTCAATTGAGTAACTAAAAGTTCCTCAATATCCTTATATTAAATATAATGTCTTCATTCCTTTCCCTAGTGATTGTGTTTCTAAATACCCTCAATATATTGTGGCCTAGTTGATTGAGAAACTATAAGTTCCCCTGCCATTGCTTGAGTGTGTTTTTCAATACCACCGATCTCCATATGGTCCAGTCAAATAAGTAATTAAAATTTCCTCTCTAGTTGGTCAAGTGTGTTTTTCAATACCTTATATCTCTCTCCTTTTGGTTAAGAAACTTAAGTTCCTTTGCCTTTGTTTGAGTGGTTCATTTCTCACCCTCAATTGAGTAGCTAATGCATCATCTCCCTATGGTTAATTGATCATCTTTGTTTCTCTCTCATCGATTGAGTGTGCTTTTCAATATCCTCAATCTCCCTCTCGCTATGGTCGAGTGACTCAAGTTCATCTCCCTTTGGTCAAGTAGTTCATTTCTCACCCTCAATAAATAAACTAAAAGTTCCTTTATCTCCCTACTATAATATAGAGAGTGTCTTCATTCCTTTTCCTAGTGGTTGAGTCTCTAAATACCCTCAATTTATTATGGCCCGATCAATCAAGAAAATAATATTTCCTCTCCCATTGGTAAAGTGTGTTTTTAAATTCCCTTAATCTCCATTAATTAAGTAACTAATTTTTCTCTCTTGTTGATCAAGTGTGTTTTTTGTTAGGATATTTAGACACTTATGAGTTAGTTAAGATCTCCTTGGTCTAATGTGTTGTTAGGTAAAAATGTGTTTCTTAGTATGTTTATTTAGTATGCATTTGTAGTTAGGAAATCCAACAGTCATGATGTTCTCGACATAGAGTGATCTGACGGTTCATATTCTCCTCGGTCTTAATGGCTACATTGATCTGTGGCTTAACACTTTATTGGTCCATGATCTCTATTTAAAGAGCATGTAGGGTTATTTTCCGATGATCGATGGTGAGAAAATCTCTTTTAAAATCTCTCTATAATCTTTTTCTTTTGCAATAATAAGTTAACTGCTCCAAGTGGCCGCATTGGTTGGGGTTGTGGATGTTTCCCCGTAGGGGTTTTACCACGTCAAAACATTAGTGTGTTGATATTTGATCTGTTTGTGTGAGTGGTTACTAAAGGTATTCATCTTCTGTTGGAATACTTCTGTTTTCGAACATGCTATCAAAGCCTGTTTGAAGACCTGCTCTCGTTGTATATTGAGATCGTGAAGATGAGTTGCCTCATCTCTGGTTCCTACCATTTCCATACATTTCTGGGATGAAAGGACTCTTCCTTTGCATCCGTAGCACTTTTTTTAGTGAGGAACATTTTTCGTTTAACTCGAAAAGGTTTATGTTTTCCCAAGATACGACCATTTTAGTCAGATCCGGAGGTATAAACCCTGAATACACCCTTTTTAATTTTTTGCAGAGTATTATTTCGGTTTTATATTGATTTTTTTCCAGGTTTCTACTCTTTTAGATATATGTATGCTATTTTCCCCACACCCTACGTGATCTCGACAAATCATAAACATATAGGAAAAAATGCATTTTCCGAGTAAGCTAACCGAGATCTAACCCTTGTTGTCATCGAGAAGTGGATTTTTTTTCTTGTGTGAAAAGAGTCTTTTATGACAACAACAACAATCCTCCTGCTAAACAATACAATATGTTTTGCTAGCTCACTTGGTTAAAATTTTCCTTATTAAGTAGGAGGTCTTGAGTTCAAGCTCTCTTTTTGTTATTTTTTTTTTAAAGTTCATGCTCCATTGTAAAATGTATTTCACTTCAAGTATAAAAGTAGTTTTAATATTTTATTTTAGAGTTATTTGTTTTGCATGCAACTTTATTTTATAAAGTAACTTCATTGTAAAAGTGATCTCCACTTCTTTTTATAAAAGTGGGTCACTTCATAAAGAAACTTATTTGTAAAAGTGAGGTTATTTGGAGGGGTATTACCACCACATGGTTCTTTGGTTACCGTTTATGCTTTTTTTTTAAAAAGGGCATAACTTTCACATCCGAAGTCCATTTTCAATGCCATTTTTTTTAAAACCACCTAAGTTTTTGAGATATTTCCATCCATATCATTATTTTGAATTTTTAAATCCATATTATCTCCATATTTAATATGACTTCTTCTAGTGATCTTGATCCGAGATCTTTTCATCAACGTGACTTTTTTTTTTTCCACAGAAAAAATTCGTAATTTCATTAATTTGGTACAAAATTACATTTGTAGATATATATTGGCTATGTAAAATAGCCACATATATATTGTCTTGATGGAGTCACTTCCAATACTGAAAGTTTCAACAAAAATAATAGTTTTGACATTAAGCCAAAAAAAACCTCCTATCCATATTTCACATACTATGTCACGGTTCTCACATATCATATACAATAAACAAAAACATGATTTTTATACATAATTTTACAAATATCTGGCTTATAATTCAATGAAGAGATGAAGCTCTCCTATAGTAGACCGTCCTGAAAAGGTCTGTGATAATCAAAATTGTCCCCTGCTGTATGTTCAGTGATGTGCCAGCTGCCATAATCTAATTGTGAGGCTTCTTTAGAAAGCATATCAACCATTTTGTTTTGTTCCCTGTAGATGTGGGAGAAAGAAATAATGTCAAAGGTAGTGATAATCCTCAGAACTTCCTCGAGAATAGGAAAAAGATGAATAATATGACAAATTTGAGTTCAGTTCACCCAATTGATGATTAATAATGAGTCCCCTAAAACCTGCAATGTTTTGCATCCTTTTTCCACAACAAATAAAAGGAACAGTTTTAAGGCCATAATCTCAGAGAAATTGTTTATACCAGCTCCCAACCCAGCCCTGAGTAGAAAAAAATGATGTACAGATAAGTATAAATATCCACCCCCCCACAAAGTAAGTGGTCACCTGAATCCGCCCTGTTAAAAAAAACCCAAGGTCGTTCTCTGTCAATATGTTCCTCTTGAACCCCTCAAGCATTTCCAAGACCCTTCCTAACCACTGGTATTAAATGAGCTAGGATGCCCATGCAGTTGATGGCCACACGAAGTGGCAACTGTGGCTCATCCTGAAAAAGCAAGGAATTTTGGGCTAGCCAAATCCCCCATGCAACAATGAGGGGAAAATCCTTAAGTTCATGAGGAGTCCTCAGCGAGAGCCATACCTCCAAAGCCTCTTCAAAGGATACCCCATTCCAGTCACCAACGGAGGTGTTCAAGTTGTTTTCTTACGCCCACACTAAAGTGGTAAAAGGACATCGCATGAAGAGATGATCAACTATTTCCTCCTGATATTTACATAGCAAACACCAACTCAAACCATTGAATTGTCGCTTCTATATATTTTCCCGCGTTGGAATTTTGTTCTCCAAAATAGTCCAGGCCAAAAAATTTCCTTTAACTGGGCATCTTTGTTTCCATATTTTTCTCCACCACCACTTTTCATCTTGTTGCAAGAGATCAATGCTTAGCTGTACATAACCATATTTTGGGGTGTATACCCCTCCCGAATCCCCATCCCAAAGGATTTCATCTTCCCGATCAGTCAGACGAATATTTTCTCTCCTGAGAGAACTGATATATCGATCCCAAGTAATTACATAATCCCCTACTAAGCCCAACGTTCTCCCGTCTTTCCATCCTTGGTTCCAAATAGTTGAGGTGGGAGGATCCCCAACCTGAGCCAGATAGAAATACCCCCCCGATCCAAGGTTGAGCATAGTTCAACAGGGAGTATGTGCTCTCTAGTGCATCCTGACTAGGGGTCGTGACCAATTAAGAGCAAGTTTCTAGACCCAACACTCCAGGATAATCCATTCCTGACTAGTTCAAAGGAACTTTGTACAACCTTCCACATAACAAAGATCCTCGTCGCCTGAAGGCCAGGACGCTTGAGCCATTCCAACAAAGAGAGTGGAGCCACACATTTCTGGATGACTACTTTGGTCAAAATATTTTTTGTGGAAATCAGTCTCCACACAGATTTTGATGCTAATTCTTTGGAAAAAAGGAAAATATTCTTTAATCCACAGCCCCCAAGAGCTTTTGATTTTGCAATTCTCTCCCAATGGATCCAAGGCATCAGCTGTTTCTCCTTCTTTCCCTTCCATAGATAAGAAAATGACATTTTTTTATCTTTTTCCAGAATTCCCTTTGGAATCCAAGATAGTGACATCCAATAAACTGGGATTGCCTCCAATACTGACTTGATTAGTACTAATCTCCCAGCCCTAGACAACCATTTATTACTCTAAACCTTCAATATTTTTTTCAATTTTTCCAAAAGCCACATCCATTCGGTCTTCCGATAATCATTTGGTTTTAAGTGAAAGACAAGATATTTCAGACCCTCATCCAACCCCTGAATCTGAAAGGGGAATTGATCCAAGAAATGTTGAGTAACATCTGCCTCAACCTGAGAAAAAAGAATACTAGATTTATGTTCATTAACCCACATACTAGTTTGTTTTTTGAACAGGGTGAGACCCTTAATTAAAATGTCAGCCTCTCACTTCGAGCCATCACAAAAAATTAGGATATCGTCAACAAAGAGAAAGTGAGTGATGGTCAATCCATTAGAAATTTTTATACCTGTGAATCTCCCAACAATTTTTCCCCCCACTAGAAATCGACTGAGTCCTTCGACTACTAAGAGGAATAATAAAGGAGATAGGGGACAACCTTGACGCAATCCTCTTTCCACTTGGAAAAAATCAGAGGCTGAACCATTGAGAAGTATGGAGAAAGAAACCAAGTTCATACATCCCATCACCCAGTTGGTAAAGTCCAAACCAAATCCCAAATGAATTAAGAGCATTCTTAAGTACAACTAGTTTACCCGATCAAAAGATTTAGATAATTCAATTTTCACCACATCTCCTTTGAGCTTCCTCATTTTAATACTGTGAAGGCCTTCTTGTGCTACACCAATGGCCTCATGGATCTGTCTGCCTTCCAAGAAACCAAATTGTTTACAGGAAATATTGTTTAGAGAGAATCACCTTCAACCTTATACTGATTACCTTTGATATAATCTTGTACAGACAGTTGCATAGAGAAATAGGCCAAAAGTCTTCAAAGGAGGAGGGATTATCTGTCTTTGCAATGAGCGCTAAGAATATAGAGTTTATAGGGTTATGAATGTGACCATTCACCCTTGATTCCTCAACCACCTTCAGAACATCAGGTCCAATTACATCAAAACAACCCAAATAAAATTCGATAGGCCAGCCATCAGGCCCAGGGATTTTCCCTTTTTGGAAAGAGTGAAGAAATTCCAGTAGTTCTTTTTCAGATATAGGACCCATTAAGGGCCCAAATTCATCCTCCTCTACAAAACGAGGGAATAACTGAGCCACCTGAACAATTTCTGCAATAGTCGAACCCTCCTGCGCTTTAAATAACTCACTGAAATGTTAAGTTCCCAGCTTGGCAAGGCCTTCGAAATAAGATACCTCCTCCCCATCCCGATCCCTTAACCCCCAAATGGTATTAGCTATTTTATTACCTTAGGAAAAGGCTTGAAAATACTTAGTATTCTCATCTCTACAAGAGAGCCATAATGCACGACTCTTTAGTCTCCAGAGAGATTCTTTTTATTCCCGTAAAACCCTCCGCCTTTTCTCCAATCCACAAAAGAGTTCTTTGGCATCGAGACTAGAGAACCCCCACCCTACCCCACCTTGGAGATCTGATAGAGTAGATTCAATTTCTCTCAACTCCTGATCATCCTTGATATTTTTCTCCCTAGCCCAGCCTTTAGTCTCTTTTTTCAATCTTTTGAGGTTCTCCACAAACTAGACCGTCGCAGGCAACTCATTTCCTTCCACTAATGGCGACCACAACCCCATTACTAGATCTTTAAAGGAGGGATACAAGATCCATCCCTCAAATAATTTAAAAGGGCTCGAGACCATCCTATTTCTATCCTTGAGGTCTAACATAATAAAAAAATGGTCAGATTCCCCTCCAAAAGCTACCCATTGGTGAACCAAATCAAAAGAATCTAGGAACTCCTCTGCCAAGAGAAATATGTCCAGACACTTAGCCACCCAGTCATCCCCAACCCTTCAATTACACCAAGTGGGGGTTAGTTTTTTAGGTTCAACATCCACCAAACCCACCTAGTCCAAGAAATTTAAAAATAAATTGGTTAGGGAGTCTGGGGCAGCCCGCTGACCCCACACCTCCCAGGCCCCTAAAGAGAAGTTGTGATCTCCACCAAGTATAAGATTCTTGTCCCTGATCCATGCGCAGTTAGATATTGAATTCCAGTAACTTTGACGTTATTGATAAGGCCCATAGACATTGATAATTGTCAAGCTACGCCCCATATTAGTAGAGAAAAACGTCAGACCAATACCTGAAGCAAACCCCCAAACACTTTCCAGATTGCAATTCTTTTTTTTCCACCCAGTGGCCAGGCCCCCAGAGTGACTCTTGGCATCCACTGTTGTGAATATCCATCCCATAAAACAGGATTCAAGAGACTTTAACACTGTAATTCTATCCCCTAAAGTTTCTTGTAGCAAAATGATATCCGATGAATTTAATTCCACCAGCCTTCGAAGAGACGATTTTTTTTACGAGTTCGCCAACCCCCGGCAATTGAAATGCATGACTCTCATGAGGTAACAATATCTTGGGGTTTCTTTTCTCTAAGCGCCCAAACAACAGAATATTTCCTACCAGAAGCCAGATAAATTCTGGCCCGACCTTGTGCTAAGAGTAGATGTGATTTCGGCCCCTTCCTTTACCTACAGAGATAGTCCGAGGAAAAGGTCCCAATCCACGACCATCTGAAGCCTGAGAACTAGCCTCCAAGAGTTCCCCCTTGACCACCAACCTACTTCTAAGGTGATAAAAAACCTTAAAATCTTCCGAAGAGGAGTCTGTAGAAGCAGAGGGGGTGGCTAAAAAGGAGGAGAGAGTGGAAGAGGGAGCCTCGACGGAGAGAGACGGGGATGTAGAGAAAGAGAGAAGGACAAAATAGAGAACTGTGACACCAACCTCTTGTAAGGAAAACTGACCCAACAAAGGCAAACCCTTAGGCGACGTAAGCCCCTGCCCCCTCCTCAAGTTCAAAGAAGGCGTGACCAAAGAGGGAGAAAAAATAAAACCACTAGAGGACAAGGGGAATGAAAGAAAGATCAAACGAGCCATAGAGTTACCCTTCCCACTACTATTCAAGAGAGAACCCACACCATTCCCAACCAAACCATAAATCTCCACAGATGTAAAAGGAGAAGAAGCAATTAAAGTGACATCCAGTAATGACTTACCCAAGAAGTCCTGCTCTCGGCAAAGAATTTCCTCCAAAGAAGGAAAAAAATTTGGCCCAGCATCATTTGGTGAGATTGTTCCACAGCCCAAGTTATCCAAATTTCCTGTGTGAGATCCAATTGAAGCCTTGTCCACAGATGGAATCTTCAAACTCCCCTTATTCACCCTGGTGGCTAGTTTGTCCTCCAAAGACTTCCTCGGGGGAGAAGAGGGTTAACCTGAGTCGTTGGATTTATGTCTATTCCCTTTGAAATGCAAGGGGCAATCTACAACTCCATGGTCGTAAACGTGACATCTGTGCCACCGAAATGGAATCCCTTCATAATCCAGAATCTAGACAATCGTCACGATCGCCGATTCAATCGTAATATCTTGTAGTAAGACCTATCACAAATTAAGCCTCACCATAATTCGAGCCACTGACATATACCCCATATTTTCAAAGGACATATCCACTTCTAAAAAACACCCCAACATATTGCCAATGGCAGCAAAGCGTTGTGGATTTCAGAACTGCATTGGGAGCCCTGAGAGCCTGACCCAGATTGGTTCTTCTTCGATCCTTTCCTTCTTTGCATCAAAATAAGGGGTCCAATGCTTAATGATAGTGGGAGTGTCTTCCATGCTCCAAAACTTTCTTAACACCCAAATAACATCCTCCATGGAGGAGAAAATGAAAGCAAACTATCCTCTTGTTAGTAAGCATATGTGTGGAATCTTAGTGATATCATGTAACCAGTTCTTGGTTACCCAGTCCTTCAGAAAGGACATGCCCAACTTCTTTCCCCTAACCCAACCAACCACCGCCCATTCTGAAAAATCCACCACCCTGTCCATGTCAATATCCTCCCCAAACACAATACATTCAGTGTAGGACCTATCACGATCACACCATATGGGTTTTGATGAAGTAGTGAGATGTCCCTCTGTGCCTTTCAAACCCTTTAGCGGTCGCTCCGCCCGTTGTGAGTCTCTAGAGGGAATTTTCCCCCTCTTCTCAGGAAACGAACCAGAAAGAACCTCAGTAACACCCCTGCTTGAGAATACCCCAACTGCCCTTCCACCACCCAGTGCAACGTCAACTAGAAAGTTGTATGGCGAGTATGCCATAGGAGAACTGAAACCCTCCGAGATCGAAACAGTCCCACCTATAGCTGACTCCTCCAGAAAATATGAAAATGGGAAACTAAGGCTTGAGGTGATCCCCCCTCAACAAACCCTAGGCCCCATTCAAGACCCCCCATCGACTCGAGGAAGCACATGTAATATTCTCCCCAACCCTTAGAGAAACCCGAGCCTCTGAAAAAGGGCATCTCACCCACCAAGGAGAATTATGGACCTGTCACCCCTGTCAGGTTTTCTCCCAAGCCCAAAATCTTCGCACACATGGGTGACTTTGATGCACTGACCTCCATCCCTGGAATCCCATCCGCAATCAGGCCCCGGGCCCCACCTATCACTGGGTGGATGTGCGGATTCCATGTGGTTGTACGGACTGCCACATGGCAGTTTTCCATTAGTCCACGAATTAACCAAGAAAGGAAAAAAATGAGTGACACATGGCAGCCTCAGGTGCTACCACGTCATCATGTTGACATCATCATGAAACATGTCTCCCTCTACATGTTCCAAATACCCTGTACAGATGTTGACGCCAACCATACGAATGATGAAGTCAACAGTACATGTGTTGACTCATTCCCGCTGACTGGGATAGGTTGACCAAAACTTTGACCGCGAATATATTTTGATCCGTAACTCCGTTTGAAAATCTGTTTATGTCATTGGAAATATTGTGACGTGCTCTTCGCAATGATTCCAATTTCATCGAGTTTCGGGGACTTTAATTTTTTTCCCTTTCTTTGTTTGTTGAGGCCATTATGAGATTCATGAGGTGCTTCTGTGAATTTTGAATTATCCTTAGACTTCTCTGGATCCTTCTTGGATCATATCTTTTTCTTACCAGCACCAACTACTTCCAATGGAAATCCCATATGGAGGATTTATTAAGAAGTAAAGGATTGTATCATATTACCTTGGGATAGGAAAAAGAACCCACTGATTTTGATAAGAAAGTCAAATGGGATAATAGGATTGACGAAGAACTTGGACTGATCAGAATGTCCATCTCTCCTGATTTAAGGTTCCACCTTAAAGAAATTGATGACTCCGATGAAGCTTGGGAAATTCTTGAATCTTTTTTTGGTAAACACAATATTATTCAAGCACATCAATTAGAAAATAAAATATTGAATTTAAGTCCAAATGATTTTTCTTGCATTGAAGGCTATCTATCTAAGTTTAAAACACTCAGAATTTTATGTGGAGAATGTCGGATAAAGCTGGAGGAAGAGCAGTGCATCTATATTATTCTTTCTAAGCTAGGTAGTGCATATACTGTGTTATTATCTACCTTTTATGCCATGAGAGAGGCTTTAGGGAAAGCTTATCAATAACCCATTCTTGAGTCCTTTTGTGATGCTTTGATTAGAGAGCAAGATAATTGTGTACAACTTGGAGTGATCAACATTGTAGGTACCTCCAACAAATCCTTAGTCACCCAGTAGAAGGATAAACCCAAGAATCCCAAGAAGCAACATCCTTGCCAAAACAACAAGAAAAACAAGGGTCCCAAACCCACTTAAACAACTTCAGCTCCTGATGGTGACAAAGGAGAAAAATCTAAAAATAAGAAGACTGACAGACATTGCAACTTTTGTGATAAATATGCTCATGATGAGTCCAAATGTTTCAAGAAGATGGTAGCTTTAGAAGCAATGATGAAGAAGCACAACATCAATATTGATTCTACTTCTTCTCATGGACATGCACTTTCTGCTTCTGATTTCTCCTTCAATGCAACTTCTACTTCTTCTTCTGATGAGTGGCTTATTGATTCTGGATCATCTTATTATAGGGCTAAGGATAAAGACATATTTTCTGCTCCAAATGAATGTAACACCAAGAAAATATTTGTTGGTGATGATAGATCTCTTAGTATTGTAGGATCTCGAATAGTTCAAGTAGATAATGGTCATTTCAATGATGTATTATGTGTTCCAAGTATTTATTGTAACCTTCTATCACTATATCAAATCACTCATTCAATTGAAGGTAAAACTGTAGAGTTTTCATCTGGAATTGTTGATGATATTACCAGGTGGTACAAGTTTGACAACTTTGGGTCATCATCTTTTCCATCATTTTTTGTTGCTCATAGTGATGAATTGAACAAATTTGTCATGAACGGTTTGGTCATCTAAACTATCGCTCATTGCAGTGACTATGTAATCAACATATGGTGACTGGTCTTCCTCTTGTTTAATGTAGAGATGGTTTTTGTGTCGGTTGTGTTCTTGGTAAACATCATCAGGACAGTTTTGACAAACGTGCCTCTTGGCATGCCTCGTGCCCTTTACATCTTGTTCACAGTGACTTGTGTGGTCCAATTTCTTTTCCTTATTTTTCTAGGTGCAAGTATTTCTTAACTTTCATGGATGAAGTTTCTAGACGTACTTGGGTTTACTTATTAAAAATTAAGAGCAAAGTTTTTGACAAGTTTCTGGCCTACAAGGCCCTTGTAGAAACACAATCTGGACATCAAATTCAAAGGTTAAGAACAGATAATGGAGGTGAATATGTGAACAATAATTTTACAAGTTACTTCACTACACAGGGCATCCAAATGCAACACATTGTTCCATATACACCAGAACAAAATGGTATTATTGAGAGAAAGAACCGCACATTAAAAGAAATGGCTAATTGTATGATCCAATCTAAGGGATTAAGTCTAAAGTATTGGGCATAAGCCATCAATTGTGAAAATTACATAGTAAATCACACTCCCACAAAGGCTCTTAAAAATATGACACCAAAAGAAGCATGGACTAAAATTAAACCAGAACTAAGTCACTTCCGTGTATTTGGCAGTATAGCATGGGCTCACATTCCTGGTGAGAAAAGGAAAGCATTACAACCTAAAAGTGAGAAATGTATATTTGTTGGTTATTCTTAATATGTCAAAGGTTACATACTTATTCAACCACATTGTAATGAAAATATTATTAGAAGAGATGTTAAATTTGATGAAAATATCTTGGTATGCGAGCCTAATTCGACGATTGTGCCTTATTCGACCTATGAGCCATCTTCGAAGTTTGTGGATTATTCTGTTCCTATTATGGTTTCTTCTTCAGAGGATGACAACAAGGATAAAAATCCACCTCCACCTACTCACCTTCCTCCATATGAGTCCATTGAACTTGAACCAACACCAACACCATCGCTTCCTAGATGGGTCAATTCAACATGAGAAGCAAATGGTGATATTATCGGTGATCCTTCAGATCAACGTCAGACACGTTCTTAGTTTCATCAAGCCTCTTCTCTTTTGGCTCAAGTTTTAGAGACTCATGATCCAAGGAAATTTGCAGAAGCTTCAGGTCATCCAGATTGGGATACACAATGAATGAAGAGTATTGTTATTTAATGGAAAACGATACTTGGGATCTTGTACCTCTTCCAAAAGGAAGAAAACTTGTCAAATGTAAATGGGTCTACAGAACCAAGTATGAATTATGTAACACCCTGTTTCCCCCAGTCTGTAAATATAACTTTATTGGCTAGGAACTATGGCAAACTCAAAGTGTGAGTGTTTAATTGGTGGTCCTTTGTATAAAGGTCGACGAATGTAAATCATGTTATTTTAATATATAATAGAAACGTGTTGCATGACCGAGAGGGGATGTGTTAAGAAAGAGAGACCACGATTTATAATAAAAAGGTGATGGAGGGGACCCGTAATGGTTGCGATAACCTCCACCAAACCAATACCATGTTGGAGTTAATGTTTCTCATATCAGAACAACCCTCTGCCCAGAAATGAATTCCCGTCAGGATGGTAGGTGGGAAGGGCCTCCTAAAGAGTTAATGAGGGGTGGGGTAGACTGCCCATCGGTATGGCTTCCGGACCTGACCACGGACGAGGGGATTCGAGCAAGATGCAACCTTGATAAGGGAGGAAAGAAGGGGAAGCATGGTGGATAGAGGGGGCGACCTGCAAGGAAATGCGGGGGACGAGAAATGAAAGTCTCGGGTCCAAGGAAGAATTGAAAATGAAAAAGTGAGTTCTGATCACAGGGAATGGAGACTGAGTCAGGGGAAAGAGAGTAACCTTCATCCTCATCTATTCCTGTATAGGGAGAAGGAGAGTAACCTTTGTCCCTAACTTTCGTTGAGTTGGAAGTAAGAGATTGAATCTCAAAGCATCGTGGCCTAAGCTCGGGGGTGGCCAGTGATAAATCCATTGGGAGTGACTGAGCCTATGGTTGGGTGGAAATGAGCACCCCTCTCAGCAGTCGCATCACATCTTGTGATTCTGATAAGTGTTTTATGCCTCGTATTTTGAATTGAAAATCATGGATGCATGCTCGTGTTTATACGCTTATGAATGGTTTTTGTATAGAAGTGATTTCCTTGTGTGTTGGATTTGGAAATAATGGATGCATGTTTATAATTATATGTCCATAATTAGTTTATGTATAGAATGAATAAGTCCAAAATACAAGTCTGTTCCTTTAAGAATTGTCCCATCTACTTGAGTCTCATTATGTTCTGGTTTAATTTCTCGAAGGAACCTTTCCCAGGGAATTACCTCACATCCCATAGTCAGAGTGAGTTCCTTGAAATGGATACCATTACAGTAAACTCATGATTTTACCTCACCCCTATCCCAGATTTCATAGCTCGAGGAATTGGGAAGGCACTTCATTCAAGCCAGTAGTCTAAGGGACTTTGAACCATACCCAATCCGTATCCAGAAACTCGACTGAGAGAAGGGATAATTACCCAAGAATCATCTGAAGGCTCATGTGACCGGGGTCTAGGAATCCTGTGAAAGAAGGAGTTAATTTCGAAGGTTTTGGAACCTTGGGAGCACGAAGCTCAGAGGGGTTGAATTTTGTTACCTAAGTTTAAGAAGGATAGCGAGATTCAAGCATAGAAATGGTTTATCCTTTCGTTTAGGAGATGAACGAATGAGGTCCATTCGAGAGGATCCAGGGTTGGTAGCGACCATTAAATTTGAGGAAGGGGCTCAGGCGTTAACGCCTCCAATACCTTCAATCTTCATAAGATC
>SNQJ01S0010103.1:92761-105480 GCA_010110895.2 Picea sitchensis | reverse complement strand
AAAAAAATTATTTTTAAAAATTGTTATGGTATTTTAAGTTGAAAAAAATAGTAAAATAGTAAATAGGATAAAATATAATTAGAAAATATAGTGTTTTGTTGCATTAAAAATAAATGCATATTACAAAAATAAATGTTTACTGTAATTAAAAAAACAATTCATATATAACAATTCAATACTATAAATGAGAGCATCCACACATAAACAATTATTATAAATATATATCATGCATCACTATCCCTATGATCATCACCACCATCCCTATCACCTACACCAACTCCCCATTTCCTACACAACGATCAACATCCAAATCACTCATAAAAATATTGGTGATAATCATACACCAACCCCCCATTTCCTACACAACGATCAACATCCAAATCACTCATAAAAATATTGGTGATAATCATTTGTTAAATTAAAATTTAAGTTAAATTTCAATCCAAACTTTATTATTCAATTTTAATTATGCATCAAGTTACCTACATATCACCAAAGCTAATTGTGTATAGGGGATCTCAATGTGGACACCATGCACATCCATGTGTTGATGGGGCAAAATACCCAAGTGTTAATAGTAGTGGTTAACCCCCAAAAGAGGCCCAATTAGACTTTTCCTTGGTTGGTGTGGAAAAACCCTTCGGATTAATGGGCCAACAATATTTCGATGAGTTTTAAGATTTATGACGTTTATTTTTATTTATCATTTTTCAAATATTTATAGAAGAAATATTAAACTTACTATATAATAATACTTTAAATAAATGCACAATATTGAGAGTTATCTCTCAAAACATAGAAAGATTATTACCTATCCTTTAAAAGTTTTTGAATTAGTTCTACAAAAATCATTAGATGAAATAACTAGCATACCCCCGAAGCTGGGGAAGGGAACATCGAAGAGAATAAAAGGTAGATATATTGTAAAAGGAAAGTACAATGTTTTTTTTATAATGTGTTGTGGCTTATTATGTTCCACTAATGTTTCGAGGTCCAATTATGTTCCACAATGTTTTGAAGTCCAAATGTTTAATGGATATACCTTTTATTTTTGGTTTCCTAACTTATATTAATGTTTTTTCTTGCTTTTGTGCTTCTTTTTGCCTCTAGTTATTTGTAATTAGAAGAAGAAATACTACAAGAGAACCATTATGTTATAAGTAGCCCCATGTATTTGCAAGTAAACAACTTGTAATGACATTAAGCCGATTGATTATCATATAGTTTTGGATCTCCCTGTTAGTTCACTATCGATCTACTAAGGGTAAAGGTTGGGAATATGACAAGAAGATTCATGAATATGATTGAGAAGGGTAAAAGGTGTCATTTATTTTGTTAGGTTAATGAGAACAAATACTTTGGATTGTTTTGTGCATTATAAAGCGAAGGAACATCTTATTAGTTGTGAGGAGGAATGCAATAGAGGAAGATTCCATTATTGCAATGATACCATTACACTTCCACCAATATACAACAAGAAATATGGAGTACCATGTGACCATTATTCCACTCACAAGAAATCAATACAATTACAAAAAAAACTTCCATAGCCATTATCTCCAAATTTGCACAATTGCTTCCATGCTAAACTGCGAACAAACAACAAATGTAACAATCTTTGAAAATAGTAGATACGGATAAGGAAATGTGTAGATGAAACAATAACGATGACAATGTGGGAGAAGCAACTCACAAATCCACTCAGAAAGTAGGCAAGGCATATACGATTTCCTTATTGCATAACACTTAGTGGTATTTAATTATGCCAATTACTATGATTGTTATTAACAAGATTAGTATGCAAGCTTCCCTTGAATTATTCGACATTCCCATTCACTTGTTTAGGGAGTAGGCAAGTTTATTATATCCTAATTTTTTATTTAAAAATGCAAGGTATAATATTTAAATATATTTAGTGTCATTTCCCTTTCTCCAATACGATTGAATAGTTTTACTTGTATGGAAAAAAGATTAAAATAAAAATGCATTTCAAACAAAATAACAATACTGCTTTATCATGGTGTCATAGAGTTTATATATTAGTTTTGTAACTAATAAATCATTTTTCTACACCAATGTTATTTCTAATTTATTTACTAATTTTTGGGGTTATTCTCTCCATCTTATACAAAGCCTATTCTAACATTAAATTTAGTGAAAAATGAACCCTTCTTAAATTGACATGAAATTCAAAGAAACACTACAAACATCATGTTTCACTATGTTAAAAAAATACACTACAAACATCATATTTCACTATATTAATGAAGATTTCACTATGTTAATGAAGATTTCACTATGTTAAAAAAATACACTACAAACATCATGTTTCACTATGTCTTGATGGTGATTTTATATCTTGACTTTAGCAACGTGCCAAGTTGAGAATTATCAGGTTGTTGTGTTGTCAGTGAAAAGGAGTAGGTAGAGGAAGTCTCCTAGTCAAGTAGAATCAAAAAACAATCCATGCCGTAGGATGCAGACATACGACGATGGGTTGAAAAGAAATAAAATAAATCAATATTATTTCAGAGTAGTTTGAAATACACAATATTGTTTCAGAATAATCCACAACACACCGTATACATGAAAATCATGAAAATATTTCTTTAGTGCTAAAAATGTTTGACCAATGATTGGATTATACATTAATCAATGTATGAGAGACAACCTTTTACAAAATATTCATCAAAAATCTTTTTCCCAAAAAGATCATATTTCTTCTCAAATCCTTCTCTATATACAATTTCAAAGTTGGTTATAATAACCAACTAAAGACTTAACCTTCAAGTCAACTAGGGGTTTGACATCTAAATACTTCTTTATCATATTTTTCCCATTGGTCAAATAGAATTTTACATTTTTCATTATGAGGAAAAACATGTTTCCTCCATGGAATCCTGAAAGTTGGTAACTCCCTATAAAATATTTTAATATATTTTTCAACTTTGGGGAAGACACATTTAACTTGTGTGGTTTTTTTAGTCTTTACAATTGGAAACTTTTTTAAATGTCATTTTTTAACATTCGAAATTCCTTGGAATTCAAACTTGTGTTGTTTAAGTATATCTTCAAATTATTGCAATACTTATCTATTGGATGAAATTTTTCCGGTGAACCAAGAGAAGGAAATTGATAGAGTAGTGGTGTCCTCAATAAAATCCTAAATCTTAATACATGAAAACCATTCATTTTCTATCTATCTCTGAGATTTATGAGAAAATATATTCCAATAACTTTGATCCTATTCAATCTCATATATTTTTGCTTTGCTCAAAATTCATATATTATGTGGTTCATCTTCTCCATGTTTCTGAATTTGTTTGATGAACTTAAGTTGATCCTATGTTTTTTACTTGATTTTATTTCCACATCAAATTCATTTTATACAAAATGGAAAATTGTAAGGTAAGTTCCTGAAATTGAAAATCATGGGCATAAAAGACCCTTTTAACTTGTGCATTAGAATCATGTTCTTCTAACACATGCTCTATAAAAACTGAAATTAAGCCCTTGCATATTTATAGTACTTTACTTGATTTCCAAGTAATGCAATATTGTTTTCAAGGTTCCACACGCCCACAATTTTTGATTGGGATTTATTTAACGTAACATGTGTGATGGCCAATATAGTTGATAAAAATTCTATTAATTTTTCTCTTTTTGTGTCTAGTACATGTTCTTCAGTAGTGAAAATTACTATATTGTCTAAATCAATTCTTGTTTTGGGTTTCCTCGGTAATGTTTTTCTTCCTCTTATTGTAGGAAATCAACTCCATATATTCCACATCATCAATTGGATAAGTATATTAAAATCCCCCCAATATAAGATATTCTCTAAGTTATTAGGAGTAGCTATTTGTTCCATTGCAATATCGTTTCCTCGAATATCTTTTACTAAAGTTGTACCTTATTTTAGGATGATCAAATTTTCCATGGTTAGATAAATTGCATTATCAACATGAGGCTGATCAACTTGTATTTGTTGTTGCATGGGATACTTTGTAGATTCAACAAATATCTTGTTTTCCTTATCTTGTTTCTTCATTCTTAACAAATTCTTCCTCATCCTTCTTTAATTTTCCTTTCTTTCTATACTCTTTCCTCCTCAAGGTTTTTCTCCAATCCTTCTATTGTTTTGTTTTCATTTTCCTCTTTTTCCAATATTGCATTTTATGCTTCAACTGCTTTTATTTTTCCCTCTTATTCTTTCTTCCTTAGCTGCTAAGCTTCAAGGAATTTTTTTTTATTATCAATTAACCTCTTTCATAGTTTTCTCTCTAAGATTGAGTAATTTAATCCTTTGGTTTCAATATTTCCTGCACCTCTTTGCAACATGTTTCATTCTCATAAGACATATCGTTATCCCACTATTCATGAAGATATGGCCAAGAAACATAAACATAAATGTTACAAAACTAATCATTTATGATCATGCCTCCTAAACTATCCCTAGGGGAATATGTACTCCAAAATAGTACTTACGTCATACCTAGCTTTCTTATAGTAACTTAACCCATAGTGTCCAATATGTTGGAATATTGAGAGGGGGTGGGGGGGCGGTGAATCAATATGAGTATTTTTACCACTTTTAACCACAATATATAAATGTCAACTTCATCAACAATATATCAACAACGTATCACCAATATATCATGAACATATAAACATAAGCAACATCACATCAAATACACAGTACACTAGAATTTACGTGGAAACCCAAATGGGAGAAAACCACAGAATGCTTTCTTATATATCAAAGAATACATTTATTGGAAGCACCAACATCTCGATTCTCTAGTTGCAACTGGAAGGAGGCTACACCCCTCTATTTATAGGCTCCAACCTGAAGGAAGCTACAACTCTCTAAATTCTTTGGCTCCAACTAGAAGGATGCTACAACCCCCCGATTCTCAGGATCCAACCTAAAGGAAGCTACAACTCTTTGAATTATCTGGCTCCCACTGGAAAGAGGCTATAACCCTTTGATTCTCAGGCTCCAAACTGAAGGAAGAACCAATTCCATGAGTTCTACGACACCAACCAAAAGGAGGCTACAACCCCCTTTCATTGCCCCATCATGCCGCCCTGAAATATAAGTGTAGAACAACTGTCACTACCAAAATCACTACCACTGTCACTGTCACTGCCACTGTCACATCAACCTGTAACCTATCAACATGTCACTGTATCCAACCTATCACATCAACCTATCACTATCACCGATACTCAACATCAACAAAACCAAATCTTCTCACATGGAAACCATCACCAAACCATGTACATCAACTTGTATCAACCATGCATCAAGAATGCACCAATACTTGTACCAAACCATGCATCAACCATGTACCACACCAAGTCCATCAACCATGTATCGTCTCATGCATCAACCATGTACCATATCATAAGATATAATCAATGAAGTACCTCAAGCATAACCAAGATAGCCACAATACCAAGATACCGGTATAGTCAATATGTGCTACTAATCATGTACTATAACATCACTAAGGTGTATCTCAACATGTACCAATATCACCAAGACATGCACCTCATACATGTACCAATAATATGCCTCACACCATGCACCAAATATGTGCCTCATACATATACCAATGCCTCAAAAAGATACCAAAGGCATGACCATAACATCATCAATATATAACCAAGATGTACCTCAAATCATGTGCCTCAAGTATAAACCATGTGCCAATATGTCCAAGATATGCACCATCAATGTACCTCAACAAATATGCCTCAACTAGCATGTACGATACATCCAACATGTCCCTCTAGCAATGTATCATACTATCACCAAGGTGTACCATGCACAACCACTACCATGACATGCCTCAAGCATGTACCAACACAAGAGTTACCTCAACCATTAATCAACATCATCTAGAAATGTACCTCATATAAGTGCCAACACCATGCACCTAACATGTGCCTCAATCATGTGCCACTGTCTCAACAATATACCAATCATGCATCAAGCATGCACCATAACCATAACATGTAACTTTCAAATTAACCACATAATCATACATGTAACCTATAGATGACCTATTGTATTATATATCAGACAAATAGAACAACCTGGGAATCAACAACCTGGCACAAGCATTCTCCTTCACTTATGTCTTGTCCTCACGGGACAAAGACTACTTGTCATGCGGGGCCTCGCATGACGAGCACTATGAAAACCATGGGGATGCCTCGCGAGACACTAGCCATTTGACCCGCGGGGATTAACTAATTAGAGGTTTCACAGAAAATCCTAGCTCTCCTATGTAATCCCAAAACTCCCGCACTTCTCACTTGTCGCTAACTCATATTTCACCATCACAAACTTTCCAAATAGATCAGTAGTTCAATACAAGATATTCAATAGAATAAGTGAGTGAATGTACTTGTGAATGACTCCTTGAGGTGTATTTATAGTTTTTCCAAGTAACATCTCTCCTTAATATTAGGGCTTCTTGAACTTTCTTGTTGCAACAACTTTACCTTTTCATTAATGACTTGTAATAAATTAGGGGCTTCTAAACCATTCTTCGGGGCTTCCAATTTTATGAGGGCATATATCCCTAACCATAAGGAACCATGTGGCGTACCACCTATTCCCATAAATGACACGACAAGGAATATTCATCTATGAGTGTGTTACCTGCATTTGCACTGTCCTTCATGTCCTTATTCCTCAAACAACTTTGGGTCTCATGACCACACCTCTGAGGCTTCATGTAGACTTCATCAAATGCACCCAACACACTTGTTGAAATCAACCACTCTTGTTGGCATAAATGACAACTGACTCACCATCAAACTCGACCACAACTCTAGGGTGTCTCAAATACTCCAAGGATTGACATCAATGACAACGAATTGTCCAACACAGTATACATGTTATAGGGAATGGAATTTTTCCTCCTTGAATATTTTTCTAGAGAAGTAATGAAACCATGGAGAAGGGTGTAGTATGTCATCTCTCCAAGGAATAACATGTTTGGAACATATTTAGGCAAAAAATGAGGGGGAGTAGTCAATCCATATATTCTAATATAATTATAATCTTCTTTTAAATACTAGCTACCTATACTTCTTAGAAAGGTCATATATTCTTTAGCTAATATCGATCATTACTTCTATATCAATTTGTACAATGTTGGAAGAAATTCAAAAAATTGTGCATAATTTCTCTTATATTTGTTTTCCCATAATTCCTCACAATACACATTAATTGGACTACCAACTATAGTTCAATTCTAATTTAAGCTCAGGAAAGGATTTCTTGCACAAATAATATCTAGTAGGTAAGAATACAATTAGAAAGTAGGGATAATCTCATAAACTAGATTCTTTTCTCTCTCAATAGCTCTTTTCATGGCATGTGATAAGATGGATGGACAATTGAATATAGAAGCAGTTGTGATGAAACTATGCAAAACTAGTACCCAAACATCTTTGAAATGGATACACTTAGCTTCACCATATAACTTGCACATCAAGGGAATTGCATAAATATAGGGGTCTCTTACATTTGTTATTGTGCATACCCCATCACTCTTGGAAAAAAATATGTTGTGTTCCATCCACCATCCTGCTAATTTTTTCTTAATATGATTATCCTGGTGAAATTGTTCCACAAACCTAGTAATCATGAATTTTTCTAGTTGTTGTAGTTTATAATTTCAAATGGCTGAAAGGGAGTAATACATATTCCTTCATCATTATTGACTATCCTATTCTTTGTATCAATATGTTTAATGATCCATTATATGGTCTCATAATAGGGCATCACATGGTGTTTTGGCATCAACAATGTGTAGGTGATATATTTTGATGTTAGAGAAGACAAAGTCATCAAGATTTCTAGTTGTTGGATCACTCGGGGGAATTGCATCAGAATAATCTCTTTCTTTTTACTTCCTATATATATATCTCCTCATCTAGAAAAAATTTCATGAGGACTTTTAAGGGCTTCAATATCCTTAAAGATGAGCATGAATGGCACAATATCAGTTTTTTCCAGTTGAATTATAGGTATGTATTATTTAAGAGTTGTTTCCATGTCACTATTGATCAACTTTACAATTTGGGAAACTTCAACAACTGGTTTTTTCCCTTAAGGATATTGATTTGGATTTCTAGGAGTGGATCTTATGGGAGGCATACTATCTATGATTAAAGTTAGCTCTAAAATTATTATACACATAAAATTATTTTCTAAGCAAAACCTATTATATCTAATTGTTCGTTGCTAATAGAAAAGAACTTTCATAGAAATGCTTACAATGAAATTTATGTTAAATTTAACCATCGACAATAAGATCCATTAATACAAATAATTAAGATGAAACATAGTGATGCCTACCTATATTGATTGATAATTGCAACAAAATCATAGCAAAGGGTTGAGCTTACTTCACTAAGAAAGTATTGAATGCACCACACCCTTTTATTCGCTCTGCTAATACAACACTTCACTGAATAATCTTTCCTTTGAGGACAAAATCAAATATCGACTTTTTTAAATTTTTTTTATTCAAATTATGGTAATGATGAGTTCTTTATCAATAAATTGAGAAAAATTCAGGAATTAAGTCCTCAACACACCTTGCTAAAATTTTTGACAATTTTAGGGTACCACTTTCTTTTCTTGTCATTTTTCATTTTGTAGTGTTTAAATTTAAAACTATATATTTTTTTTTATTCATGTTTTTCTTTGATTTAATTTTTCTTCGATTTAATTTTTCTTCGATGTCTAAAGCTTAATAAAATTCCAAGAAAAAGAACTCATATTTATTTAAAAAAAACAAAAGAAGAAGATAAGTCAAAAGAGCTTAAAATAAAGGTTTTTCAAAAGCATTGATGAGATCATCGGGATTGGGGAAAAGAGAACGAGTCAACACAACCTAAACGCCTGATCCTGAAGAAATCATGAAGAAGGTGATAAGGATATATTGGTGTTGGAAGAAAGTCTAGAGAGTTTAAAAGTGTCATGGACTCCATCGATCATTGATGGAGCCATCAATGTTGACCGAAATATCATGGGTTAAGAGTGAAAAGGTAAAACATCCCCGCTGATGTCAATGAATCATGAACCATAAGGTAAATCCCAGTCATTCGATCATTAACGAAGAAGAATCTTGACCGTTGAATCCGGTTTTTCCAATCACCGATGAATTCATTAGGCATCGACAAGGTTTGTTAAATTATAAAAAGTGCACCACCAACACTTTTCACCGATCCATAGAACATTTTCTTCGACCAACATTATTTGGTCTTAATTGGTCATGATCTATCAGTGATGTTGATGAACCCTTTTTGATGAAGAATAAACCTTGATCATTTGATTATAGGCAAGGATGGATCCTAGTCATCGAAATCCTCATCATTAACTATATACATTTTTTATGACCGTGTGAATATCTACATTAGTTTCCACACCACTTTCCATGTTAGCCTACCATGTTTCCAACCATACACTGCCACATCACCAACTGTGTTTCTTCTATGCCACATCAACACACCATGTCATCATGCCATGTTAACACTCCACATCATCAACTTGTACAAATATCTCTCAAAACTTTGATTAATGTTTAGTTGTCGTTTGACTATCACAGATGTCGATAATTGGATCAAGAATTCTCATTGAATGTTTGTAATCCACGGAACCTAAGGTTCTTGTTGATGCCCATGAATGGAAAGCATGCCAAAACACCTTCCAAAATCTGTTGATAAAGTTGTTTTCACATCAAATCATTCATTAATGCTCAGCTGGGCATACAAGGAATGCATTTACACTTTTGGATACATGTTATTTCACTCCCATGATCATAATTTAATCATTTTATTTATGTATTTTACCTTGACAAAAACTCATTCTAGCTAGGAAACAAATTGCCATTGTTTTTGCTCGAGGATAGAATGCTTCTTTCACTCTGCAACTTAGAAGGATCACATTAACCAATAATGTTGATAACAATTCATTCTTGTTCCAATAATGTTGATAACAATTCATTCTTGTTCCAGGTAAGCAACGTTTCTCTAATCACTGGTATTTTCAAATAATGGGGTAAATAGGTATGCTCTATAATTTTTCCATAATTTTTCCATTTTTCACTAGACTAGCCTTTTTTGGTAATGTGTGAATGCTTTCATTTTGAGATTTTGAAGTTCCACGTAACATGCCTCCCAATAAGGCGCTAGTTCAAATATCACCCAAAAATTCAAGAACCAGGTCATGGGAAATAGGGGAGGGTTCCATATTTGCTCCACTTCATACAGAAGAGCCACCCACTTCAAAAGGGTTAGAACCGCTCTTCAGGCTACCTCCAAAGAAGTTATCCATGCAAGTGACATTATACTAGGATATGGAACCATGCACATGAGGTGCCACTACACATGCACCAATCCCTGGATGGAATGTCCTTTTCATTAAGTTCAAGTATCAAAATTAACCAGATTCAAATCCCTAGCAACCTCTATCTTATAATGGTAGATGATGCAGTCTTCCAGTTCATCAGGTGGTCTAGATTACATTTAATCACAGCTAAGGTGCCAACCTTGCCTTGTGTAGAGTTAATTGAGTGGATTATTATTCATATAGATTATAAATTTTCTTGATCAATAATGATAAAGGGGAGTGTATCATGTCTTTTCTCCCACAAGATGTCAATATGTGTTACAAGTTCCATGAACCAAAAGAATCTATTAATAAGGACTTTGTAATAGCTTTCTACTAGATGTATGACACCGATGTAATTTTAGGGAATTGGTGGAATGAAGATAATGAGTTCGTAAAATTATCATCGAGATGATACCCTATCATAGGTCTAAGAGAGCCATACATGTACATGGTGGTTCGGTTGTGTAGGATTTATGGAGAGAGAGTTTTCTCTCAATTTTCTGAAGCTTGGTCCCATTTGGCCTATTATGTTGCTATGTGGGGAAATAAGTTTAAATGAGGGTACATTATATCAAAGCAACTCAACATTAGGATTGGAAAATCCCAGAAACCTAAACCATGTGCTACCCTTAATTTCATATGGTTTCTTTCTTGCTTGATGCATTTTGTGCTTACAATAATTTCCTAGGATTATCACTCATCGAGCAAATCTATGAACTGCCAATACATGTGTATTTAAATATGTTATGGGAAAACAAGTACAAAATATATCACACTCAAATATGTGACTTCTTCATAACCCACCTATACAATCTTTGTTTGGGAAGAAATTCCCTACACTATCAAAGCATGCTAATAAAGTTATTGCCTACACTGGAAACATGTATTTGGAGGAAAAACGCACATATGGTTGAATATATGAAGCTACTTTCCCACCACACCTATTACCTGCCTATGTACCTGACATACTTGTGGTTGGGGATATTTGTTACCAGTCCATCATGCAAGGTTTCAATGCTACACTAGTCAAAGATAAGAAGATAATATTAATCCCTTACAGGTTTCGGATAAGATTTTATACAGTGAGAGACACCAAGCATGCTAAACTAGAAGGCCAAGTCTAGTTAGAATACATGTTCATGACTAGAAGATTAATGAAACATGACCCTAAGGTTTTAGTTCTTAAGCATGCAAAGAAATTAGCTATTCGCTGGCCTTACGTGCACAAGAAGTGGTAGGATGAGATTTTTACAAAAAATGCACAAGATTGGAAGGAAGTAGAAAAAAAGGAAAGCTCACCCAAATGTTATTGTGTTTTCCTCATTGACATTAGAAGAACATATAAAGGTCATAAATCAAGGGGTACCTCAACCAAATTAGCTAAGAAGAGGCCACAAAAATGAAAGAAGAAATATTGAAGGCATAATTCAAACATTAAGCCATGATTGCAGAGCAGGAAAGAGATCTCAAGGAATAGGAGAAACATAGGAAGGTTGAGGAAGAACAAAATAAAATACAGGAAGAAGATGTTTCTCAGGAGCTACTGACCAAGCAAAGGATTGAGGTTGAGAAATAGAAGAAAAAGAAATATCTGTTAGAATAAATAAGTAGAGAAAAAAAAGAAAAGACTAAACAAGACTTAGAAGACAAAAATAAGATAGAGGAAGAGTTAACTGAGTAGAAAATGAGATATCAAGAGGAACATCCAACAAAAGAAGAAATTGAGAGGATCAGAAAAGAGAAGGAGGAGAGCAACAAGAGTGAACAGGAAAATAATCCAACAATTCCTAAACATTTCGATGTGATCACAAGAGATGAGGAACAAATGAAGAAGATAGGCATACCCATCACCAATCAGAATGTGCAACATATAGGAAAGCCTCCTCAAGATTCAAAGGAGGAAAAGGTTTCATGAGTAGGGAACGATAACACTGAGTAAGATACTCAAACACATGAAGGGAAAACCATAGGGTCAATTGATGAATAGGGCCGAGATCATATTGGTATCTCAATTGAAAATGTCCTTTTACCCAAGGATACATAAGATGTTCCAGGTGCCCAAAACCCCCAACAAAACCAATCAATAGAAGGAGGAAAGGATACATGGGGTGTTGATGATACAATGGAACACAAGAAGAAGGATGCAGATATGGCCTCTACACTAGAGAAAATCTTGCAGCATGATAAATTAGCTTAGAAAACCCATGAAAAACCATCAACTGAGGAGACTAAAGGGGACAATACCATGGAGTAGACACATGGAACTCCATCATCTAAGAAGACTCAACAAAATCATTCA
>SNQJ01S0010103.1:70525-88545 GCA_010110895.2 Picea sitchensis | reverse complement strand
TGATTTGTTTATGAGCAACACAATTTTGATTAACCCTTTCCCTTTCCTCTTACAACATGACTAATGCGTTTATTTTATTTTGGAGAGAAAAAGGAAGGGCGTCTTTGATAATATTGAGAAAATCATCGTGAATACGAGAAAAAATTGGGTGGTAAGATTTCCTCCTACCCATACACTAGATAATATGGATGTTAAGATCCAACACCTTAAAAAATGATAAAAAATCAATTATTATAGTCCACTTTGAGGGGGAAACCTCCTTTTACAATATATCCAATTTAGATACAATATGAGATGAGATAAGATGATCCTAAGACTAGGTCTCCTTGGTATATATATATATATAGGAGACAAAGGGTACAATTATAATGAAAGGGTGCGATGAAGGGGTTCATAGCCTACATACAAATATAAAACAAGAAATGTAATAATTCAATAAGGGGCTTAATAAGGGGTTTTATACATAACATAGGCTTTGTATTGGGATTTTTCTAGGGATTAATGTGCCACTCCCCTTCAAACAAGTATTGTCCTCAACACTTGACAAACATGGGTGTGTATGCATGAAGAAAACATCTTTCCATGTCGCCTCTTCTATTGGTAGGTTCTTCCATTTGAAGAGGTACTCAATAATTGCTTAATTTTGTTGAGTATATTGTTATTGATGTCAAGGATGGTGCTGATTGTAGGAGTGAAGCACATGAATAAGGCCCAAATAGATGGTTGATGAAATAGTGCAGTGTTTGCAAACCAACTTAGTGATATAACAACACAATGATAAAACAACGCAGTGGTCAATGGAACATCGTAGTGTTTGATAGAACATCATAGTAAAATTTATGTTGAAGAAAAAATCAACGAGATATATTAAATATGGGAAAAGATTCACCATATCGACGACTCTCGTTGATCATCCATTGGACCCTGAAAAAAAGAGAATTTGTGTGTTTTAGAACCACTATATCAAATCTTCTATCAACCATCTACTCCGACGCTAGTCCTCTGCGGGTGAAATCTAACCTTTAATTGGAAGAGATCTTGAGAGAATTTGGATGATTGAGATTAGATTAGAAGAAATTGTGACCGTTGATGTAGTCTATCGGAGTTACAAAATCAAAGAACCGTGATTGTTGGATCAAAATTTACAGTCGATCGTGACCGTAAACTATAATGTCTAGAGTCCCCGTTTGTATGTTAGTAATGGACGCACGAGATCAGATCTCTATCCAAATCGATGAACAACATCAAATTTCATTTGGAGACTGACTTTTAGAGTAAAGTATTCAGAGCCACAAAGTTGACAGAATAATCTGTGCTTTGAAATAATGGTATCAAAATGGAATATTCTTCGATACCCCCTCTTATCGGAGCTATGAAACTTACCCAATCTTCTAAATGCTGATGGATTAGCTCCAACGGTATCGAAAATGGAATATTCCTTGATGCTCGATACATAGGTGGCCATGTGTCAAAGTGCCAAGTTAGCAAGGTGTATGAAGAAGAGCTGAAGAAAGTGATGACATCAACACCATAACAAACCCATGTGGAAGTTGTCTAAGAAGCCACGTCATATCAGAATGGCATACATTAATGACCATGATGGGGAAATGTGGCGACAACTTATTGGTAAAAGTAAAGGTATTGAATAATATTCTCTCTCGGATCCGCTCCTATCGGAGTGAAATATTTCAACATTTTATTTACACTCCGAAGCAAAGCATCAAATAATATTCCATCACACCTTCATTTACGTGCGGTATATCTGTTTGTTCATTTCGATCAACGTCTGGGATCTATGTGAAGTGAAATAGATCAACTATTATGAAAAGGACATGTGGCAGTTTGCAGAGACACACGATGAGTTGACATCAATGATTGTGAAGAGGAAACATGGCAGTGGTATCCACGTCTATGAGTGAGACACATGGTATACACATGGAAGATACGTAAAAGTCATCCGATGAAAACCGACACAACAAAAATGAAGGATAATGAGTGTGACTGTAGATCTTAAATATATAAACGATGGAGGTTTTCCGATCATTTGGAGTAAAAAAGGGTCATGTAGTATAGTCCATCGGAGAGGACATGGTCAGAGTAAATTCGACGAGCAAAATATGACAAGAAGAACTCCGATAACCAATGACAATTTTTTTATCAACGATCAAATGGTTGAGATAGTGTTGAGTGTTTTAGAATCACTGTGGTCCCGATGACATGATCACAAATCAACGATGGTGATTTAATGAAGATATAAATTTGATGGTTTCTAAGTGATAAGGCCCCAGGGGTTCGACATGCCTGATGGTCTGTTGTGGCTCACCTCCCACAACTCCCCAAATTTTTAAATTTTATGGGTCCCTTAATTTTGTTTCCCTTTTTTGCCTATTTTCTACCCTACAAGGCATACATCCATGCTCCGCTAAGGAAATACAATATTAACTCATAATTTTTTCGGGATCATGTCAGTCAGAGTTCTTTACTTTACGCATCAAATTAAACTCTGATCATCGCACTTTGATGACTTCCACACATATGATTCTTTATATTCACGAAACCCCATGTATTATTACATCAAACCCAACCTATCGCGTCCCCCCCAGTCAGTATGTCCTATCAAATGGCCACCTCCCCAAATGATATCCCGATATTGTACCTTTGACTTCTCGGGTTATATTTCTCCAATAAGTTTCCTTTATTGCTTTTGGAACATGACACCATTTCTAAAGTGTTGAAGGAATATTCCCTTCAATACCATTCTCATCGGAATCCTTTTCGTGCCCCATCCTCTCATATTCTGAGGATAAAACTCCGAAATCCTCTTGAACTTTCCCATGTGCATATCCCACACATTCTCCTAGGCTGAAAGAATATTCTTCAATACCGTCTCCGTCGGAGCTCAAATGTCTCCTCATCTTTTAAAGCTCTGATATCTGTGTTCCAAAGTCTTTAAAAAAAAGACACATTTTGCACTCCTTTCTAGAAAAGTGAATATCCTGGCACTACCTTCCCCTCGAGGTTTAGTTTCAACCTCACCCTGACTATCCCCAATGGGTCCCACCTCATTCCATAATGCTACCTATTGGTTGACGTGCTAGGTCCACCCGTTGTTCCACATATGAGGGATTATACCTTCGATACCCTTCCCCTCGGAGCTCAAAACAACCCGCGATCTCTCATCCTCCGAATGCGCAATCCTGATAACCGTCTTATTTTAAATACAACTTGGAACAACCCCTGATGCACAAATCAAGGTGTCCATCAGTATTAATGAGCTTTAATGATAGAGATAATGTGCATTAACAAGAGAAGTGAAGACCATATTTAGTAAGATCCTCGTACACACCCAAGTTATGGCATACTTGTGTTAGGCTGGTATGTGATTGTGAGCTATAAAATCACCCGTATTCAGACACAACTTACATCATATACGAAACATAGTTTACAAATATTTTGTTTTGTCTTGATCCATATATTTATTGAGTGCTCCTACACTGTTACAAAACTCGCTTGATTACGGGTAACCCATGTTCTATCGTTTAATAAACATTTCATTATTATAGTTAATGCGTTATATTTAATTAAGTTGGTACTTGTTTTAACGTGTTATTACAAAAAAAATTGGTAATTCATCATGGCGATCCAGAACTCCAAGTGGTCTAAGAGTTCGATGTAATTCCAGGGTGTTGCAAGGCCCGAACCATCATCTCATCCAGTTGAAGCTTTGGCGACTCACACTATTCCTCACACTGGCGAAGACCATTTCCCCGGCTATGAAGAAATCTATAGGATTTTCAAATCTACATATTTTCCTATGGGTGATGAAGATTTAGAAGTGTACCAGAATATCTCGAAAAGTGGTATCCATCTAGTATCTTCCCGGCCATAAATCTTCCCATACAACGAGGCAACACAGTGGTGCCTTAGACAGTTTGACGCTACTACAACGAACATCATGAGAAAACAAGGGAAGTGAATAAAATCCCTCATACCTGAAGACATTGGCTACAAATATCATATTCCCACCCCCACATGCTCTTTAAACAAACCATTCTTAAAAGGGTTCACCCAAGAAAGTGAAGGACCAACAAAGAATATGAAGCACTGGTGGGTAGACGAAGACGAAACCCTCAAACAAATTCATAAATTAGTTCCTACCCATAGGCTTAAAACTCCCTACAAGTTGCTGGTGGCCATGCTCTACCGCCTATACGGGGAAGAAAAGAGCACACATTTCCAAATTGACTGGCTACCTTTGGCACACACCATCATTAGAACGAGACAAATATTCAACTGGGAAGATATCTTAGTCTTTAACATATGTCTGCATGCAAAACATATCTCAGGTATGAAGAAGCCATGATTTTATATGTCTGCTTATATGATCGATGCCATTTGTTCCTCTGTATAGTTTCCCGACCTGGGATGGAGCTGGGACCAAAATCAGGCTCCCATTCATGTATACTGCTCTCAATTATGGAGCGTCAACTACAAACAACAATTTTATGATATTTGTAATCTATTTCTTGCCCCTCTACACTCCATCTTGTACGGCTTCCCCAGACACCAAATCTACTTTGAGGCTAGGAATGGGATGAAAGGGGTAGCCGATTGGTTCTTCTATAAGTATTTCTCATTGAACAATGTTTATGGGACCACTAGAGATCCACATCTCTTGCCATATTTTGTCCAAGACTGTTTATTAATGAGGGAATTTGCGTATCAAACTATGGGGTCTGGGGTTACCACATTATTGCAAACCAACAGTAAAAAATTTTGGCCAATATTCCTTCTCCACATTGAAAGCTATACCATTTCCAATGCTCAACATGCAAGGAAAGAAGCATAGACCTTACAAGAGTTAACCCTGTGCTTGGGAGAACCTAAAGGCCATGATCCTCAAGAGATGGAAATCAGTCATGTCAGGTCTGTCAGCCTCACCCATACCAATATCCACATTGTCGATTTCGAGGAAGATAAGTTTAAGGGAACACTCTCATATGATGAAGTCCTACACCAGTTGCCTCATGACGCTGCAAAGCGAGAGCTTGAAATTGAACAAGAAGAGTTCAAGAAGGCAACTTTAAATCAATTCCATAAGTTAATCCAGTGAGAAAAATATATTGACATCACCAAAGAGAAGGAGAAGACCAAAAGAGAAGAGTAACTTGAACATAAAAGGCTCCAAGCTAAGAAATATTATCATAAAAGACAAGTTGAGGAGAAGAACAAGATAGAACATGAGCACATGGAACATCATGCTTCTCTACAAAAGAAGACAAAAGAAGAAGCCAAAAGGTTGGTTGAAGAAGAAGAAGCCAAGACGTTAACGAATGAAGCACAAGCCAAGAAATTGGTTGAAGATGCAGAGGCAAAATGATTGGTCGAAGAGGTTGAAGCTAAGAAGAAAGATGATGAGTTATTGAAGAAAATTTTTAGCTAGAAACCAAGCACTCTGTCGAGAAAATATAACAGAACGAGAAACATTGAGAAAATGTCGACGGAGAGGAAGAGAGGAGAAGACACCAGACAAAGTTAATATCTGCAATACAGTTATTGGAGTGAAAATTAGGGAATGACCTAGAAGAGAACGGGGTCCAAGAAGCTTCAACTCTCAATGCTTTTGTAGGTTTAAATGCCTCCTCTGTCCTTGAGGTAACTAACGCCCTCAACACGACCAAGAACCGAGTTGGAGATAGAGTTAAAAGGTGTAAAATACAATTTCTCCACAGATGTCCAAGAAGCTGTAAATGTGGTTGAGGGTCTTAATTAAGAGAAGATAAACAGATCCCTACAAACAAAAAGAGACCAGATGAATGTATAATTTGAAAAGCAGATGAAAATCCAACGAGACACCCATAGAAACAAGTTATAGGTGGAAAGACATAAATTCAATACAACCCTAGAAAAGACTAGATCCTCGACATGCACCGTGGAATACATCAAGGCAAAAGCACCAGAATTAAGTGAAAAATTAGCGATGGAAAAGAATTGTTGATTAAGGTTGGTTGTCATTGATGTCAACCCTTGAAGAAAGTCCGGTAGAAAATTCTGGTAGCACAAATGTTTGGGTAATGGACCCAAGTTTGTTTGATGTAAAGATGACTCATTATTGTCTTGTCATGGTTGATAAGAAGTACAAATGGATGAACTCCAAAGTGGTCCCCTTATGGTGAAAGACCTCACAGGAAGAYGCTTTGTGGATTGAGTTATCCTATAAGTATGGTTAGAGAACCCATTCTTAATTGTGGAATAATGAGATGAAKATCAATGAATTTGTCAGTGAAAATATCCTAGATGGATAATGTTTTTCATGCCATTTTCGGTGGTATGTAGAACGTCACATAACTCCTCACGGTTAGAGAGTTATGGCCATGTGAAGTTGGAGRACCCTCACGAKTCATATAGAAGCCACCAAAAGTCAAAGTGTTTGCAAAATAAATTATTTAAATAATAAAGTTAATGGAGAAGTCCCTAAAATAAGGAAAGTGGAATGCTACATGAAAGTATAAATAAGAGGCAAGGTTCTCTCATTTAATCACACTTGAAGACATTGAATATATTTTGTTGTGTAAGGCTTATTGCAAGTACTCATTGATACATCTGAATTTGTGAAAGTCTGAGGTAGTATGAAGGGTTGACAACGGAAGTTTAAGAATTACAACGAATATAAACAAAACCTAGTTTCTGAGGTGTACGCGGGCTGACAATGTATTAGGGTGCGTACAATACGCGGGTTGACAGTGTATTAGGGTGAGTACGTACGTGAGCTGGGAGTGTATTAGGGTGAATACATGTTGGTAAATCCATCGAAACTTGAAGAAATGAAGATGCACAGGTTCTTGATTCTAAGATCAAGCTCCCAGGAAGGTCTATAGTGCTCAGATACAACCGATCTATCCTTTGGTTCAAAAGGTATGTCTTATTTCTATGAATAGTTGGATTTTGCTGTATGCATGAGAAATGGTTATGGAGATTTGAGAATTATCCTTAGAGAGACTAGTGGCTGCATGGGATATCCTGTATAAGTCAGATCTACATAAATACAGTGCTGGTATATTTGTCATTGATACCTCTTGTTGAGTCACATCTTGTATTTCTTGGCATATGGCTAAGGGTTTTTGTGGTACATGGATGAGAGATTGTATTTGTGAAGTGGTTGATGTATTGAGAGACCGAATATTAGAAAGGGTTTCATGACTAGATCATGTGAGGATTATTATAATTGTTCATGATTACACACACCTATATGGGACATGACTAGAGAGAGATATATATGCTTTGGGTAAAGGTTATGTATGAGGATGCATGCATAGGGTATAGTTACAGTCTAGATACAATGACAGGTTACATATCTATGTGAAAAAGTTACAAAGGGTCAGAAGTTCTCAAGAGAAAGAAAACCCTAGTTTTTAGAAGGCATATGCAGGTTGCATAACAGTTTGGTCGCATACATACGCAGGTTGCATAACAGATAGGGCAGGTACATACACGTGCTGCAACACTAAAAATCGCGTACCTGTGGTATTTTTGTTGATACATGTTCAATTTAGGAACAAATTGATTACAAGGCAGTTGTACAGGTTGGATACAGGGCAATGGTACAAGTTGATATAGTTGTACAGTGGTATATATCACAGTGATAGTGTGACAGTGGTTCCATAATTCTACTTATATGTCAGGGCGGTTAGATGGGGCAAGGATAGGTGGTTGTAGCCACCTTTCGGTTGTATTTGGAGAACATAGGGGGTTATAGCCTCCTTCTAGTTGTAGCTAGAGAATTGGGGAGTTGGAGCTTCTCTCAGGTTGTAGCCTCCTAGTTGTAGTTGGAAAACAAAGGAAGTTAGTGCTTCCAATGAATGTAATTCTTCAAGAAATATAAGAAAAATAATTTCGTGGTTTTCTCCCGCTTTGGGTTTCCACGTAAAACACTGGTGTCCTGTGTATGTGTATGATTGTTCATTTGTTCATTGCTTATTTACTTTGCAATTATTGTATGATAATGCTACATTGATATAACACTTGGATTATATGGTTAAAAAGGATTATATTTCTCTATTACTCTTAGTAATCCAACAATTAGTATAAGAAAGGGTTCCTTCAGAAATTAGTTTAACGACTGAAAGGTAGATCATGGAGAGAAACAACTTGTATAAAAATGGAATACCACAGTTTGATGGACAAAAGTATGCATTTTGGAGCATAAGGATGAAGACATATATTCAAGCACATGGATTTGAAATTTGGCAATCAATTGTAGATGGATACACAGTACCAACAGTTCCGTCAACAAATGACAAAGAAATGAAACTCGGTCAGAATAATTCCAAAGCCACAAATTCATTTCTGAAGGGTCTTGGTGAAATGATATTCACCAAAGTTGCACATTGTAAATCCGCTAAATACATTTGGGACAAACTTCGAAATATTTATGAAGGATATTCAAAAGTCAAAGAAACAAAGCTTCAAACTTATAGAGGTCAGTTCGAACAACTAAAGATGAAGGAAGATGAGAATATTGCAACTTACTTCTTACGAGTCGATGAAACAGTAAATGAAATCATGGGATTGGGAGAAGAAATCAAAGAATCTGTAATTGTTCAAAAGGTACTAAGATCTCTTCCTATGAGATTTGACCCTAATATATCATCACTAGAATAAAGAGAAGATCTAAACTCAATAAGCATGGATGGAATACATGGAATCTTCACAGCATATGAAATGAGAACTGAACAAGAAAATCCATATGTAAAAGAAGCAGCCTTCAAAGCATCCAAAAGATCAAAACAAAAGGGAAAGCAAAAAGAAAAATAACATAGCAACAATAGTGACATCTTAGAAGATGATGAAGAAGTGGCCAACTTTGTCAAAAGACTGAACAAGGGAACCGACGATAGGTATAGAGGTAAGCTTCTTTTAATTTGTTTTAATTGTGATGGTATTGGTCATTTTGCTAACAAATTTCTTCATAAGAAAAAGAGAAATGATGAAGATTACTCAAAAAGAAAACAAACATATAAAGGCAAAATAACCTCAAAGAAAGCTTTCAAGAAAAGCTTATGCACCAAAGAAGACATCTCATCATTAGATGAATATGAAGTCGGTGACAGTGAGACATAAAGAGTCCTATTCATGGCAGTAGAAGAATATGATAAAGAAGACTTCGAAGAAGAATATGAAGAAGCCGAAGAAGAATATGAAGAAGTCGAAGAAGAAATTGAAGAGGCAAAAGTTGACTATCGAGAGGAATTGTTGAGTGCCATAGAAGTTATCAGAAGATAAAAGAGGAAAAACAAGAAGCTACAAGCAGAACTAGACAATAAAGAAGACACCCAGGAATTAGAACAAATGATCACAAATTTGAAGGTTCAAATTGAAGAAGATAAAAAAATTGAAGAAGAACTCAAAGAACAACTAGAAGAAAGAGACATGATCATTTAAAATTTGGAAGCAAAGATTGCCACATTAAGAAAGGATCTTCAAAAGAAAAATATGCAGAACAACTCAAAAGTTTTGAATGACATTATCAGCAGTCAAAGGCCTAATCATGACAAGTCCAGACTTGGATACAATCAGACAAAAAAGGGATCAAGCTCCAAAACAACAGAACAAGAAACATGTCCAAAAATCTATGCAGAAACAATCAAAGGGGATAGGAAGGTCTACAAAGAAAATTACAGGGACACTCCTCCACCGAGAAGATTCAGATTTCAGAATCAAAGACCGACAAAAACATATAGGTCTCAGGAAGAAGAAGGATTCATAAGAGCACCTCCTTTTAGAATATCTTCAGCTCCCAGGTATCAAACTATTTTTTTTGGTTTATGTTATGCATGTAATAATTTTGTACATAAAGATATGAATTGCATAGCTAACTACAGGAACATAAACAAATTTGAAAGGCATACACAAAAGGGTTATCCAAGAAGGCCTAGTGAAAGACAAAGTAGAAGTTACAACAGGTTTGAATCATTGAAAAATGAAGTGGAATGCTACAAGTGTAACAACTTTGGACACATGGCCAAAGATTGCAGAATGATAATCCCTCCTAGAGAACCACAACATAACAACAAAAATCACAGACAGGAACCTCAGAAAAGGACATGGATAAGAAAGCAGAATCAATACAACAATGAAGAATGCACACTCCCTCTACAAGATAAGCAAAAGAATTGTGGTTGGCATGTTGACAATGGTTGTTCAAAACACATGAATGGTGATAGAGACAAGTTTCTTACATTAAGAAAGGAAAGAGATGGATCAGTCTCCTTCGGAAATGATGATTCAGCTAAAATAATTGGAAAAGGCACAGTCGAAATTGGGAACAAGAATACAAAGGCATAAAAAGCTCTACTAGTAGAAGATATGAAACATAATCTTCTAAGTGTTATGAAACATGATCTTAAAATGTGTGACCAAGGTCATAAAGTTACTTTCGATTCACAGAAGTGCGAGATAAGAAAATAAAGTTTAGAAAAATTGATTGCTACAACTGTGAGAACTTCAAGCAACATATATGTGTTAAGTGAAATTGGAAATGAAAAGTGTTGTCTAGGAAAGGAATATGAAAATTGGCTATGACATAGAAGAATGGGTCACATACATTTTTATAGCCTTGTCAAAGTCAACAAAAGAGAAGTAGTCAGAGAAATACCCCAGATCACGAAACCAACCAACACCTTATGCAGGCATTCTCAACAAGGAAAGAAAACAAAGACCAGGTTCAAATCAAAGGAATATTCAACGACAAGACCATTGGAAATTGTGCATAATGATCTGGTTGGACCAACTACAACAAAGGGTTTAAAAGGTGAGAAATACTTTATGTTATTATTTGATGATTATACATGAATGACTGCAGTGTGCTTTCTCAAGAATAAGTCAGAAGCTTTTGAAAAATTCAATATCTACAAGGAAATGGTTGAAAATGAAAAGGATTCAAAAATCAAATGCTTGAGATATGATAATGGAAGAGAGTTCACTTCAAAGGAATTTATGGACTATTGCAGCAGTTATGGAATAAAAATGCAACTCTGTTGAAAGAATGCAATGCTAGGACACTTCAACAGAATGGAGTTGTTGAAAGAAAGAACATGACAATACAGGAAATGGCTCGAACAATGCTAATGGATTCCAAATTGACAGACATTTTTTGGACACAGGCAACGCATACAACAATTGACATTCAAAACAGAGTAATGCTTAGAAACAACACTGACAAAACTCCCTATGAGCTATGGAAAGGAAGACCAACAAATGTGAAGCACTTCAGAGTTTTTTGAAGCAAATGCTACATCAAAAGAGAAGATGGAAGAATGGGAAATTTTGACTCTCGTGTAGACAAAGGAGTACTTGTTGGTTACTCAAGTACAAGGAAAGCATACAAGTGTTCCAACCTGAGATTGAACAGAGTTGTGGAAAGCATCAACGTAACAATTGATGAAACAGGTAGAAACGAATTAAAGGAAGAAGAAAATGAATCAATGGAACATCTTTACGAAGAAGAAACAAAAGATGAAAAAGAAGGGGAAGATGAAGAGGATCCGACAAAAGAAGAAGAGAAAGTTCAACAAGTACCACCAAATACACCTAGAAGATGAGTACAAAAGAATCAACCTTTAGATCAGATTATCGAAATCAAAGATGCATGAGTTGAGACTAGAATAAGTATACATTCACCAGAACAAACACACCTAGCACTCACATCTACGATTGAACCAACCTGCTTTGAAGAGGCCAACAAGGATGAATTTTGGAATAAGGCCATGGATGAAGAATTGGATCAAATAGAGAAAAATGACACTTGGAAATTGGTTACAAGATTAAAGGATAAAAATGTGATCGACACAAAGTGGGTTTACAAGAATAAATTGAATGAATATGGACAGGTTAAAAGGAACAAAGCTAGATTGGTATGTAAAGGATATGCACAGGTTGAAGGAATCGAATTTAAAGAGACATTTTCCCTAGTTTCCATAATGGAAGCAATCCGATTGCTTTTAGCTTATGCATGCTCCAAAAGTATTAAAGTGTATCATATGGACATAAAATCATCTTTTCTAAATGGGGAAATTGAAGAAGAAGTCTACAGTGAACAACTAGAAGGATTTCATTTGTCAGAGAACACAGATTATGTGTGTAAATTAAAGAAGGCCTTGGATGGTCTAAAACAGGCTCCTAGAGCATGGTACTCTAGACTGGATAAATATCTACAACATGAAGGGTTCAGAAAAGGGAGTGCAGACAACAACCTCTACATTAAGGTAAGTCAAGATAGTATTTTATTAATTGAAGTTTATGTTGATGATATTATTTCTGGTAGTGGTGATGGCAGGTTAAGCCATAAATTTGCAAAGGATATGTAGAATGAATTTGAAATGTCATTACTTGGACAACTATCCTTCTTTCTGGGACTTCAAATATGTCAAAGCAACCAAGGAATTTTTATTTCTCAAACCAAGTATATCAGAGAAATGCTAAATAGGTTTGTAATGGAATATTGCAAACCAGTTATCACTCCCATGCAAAGCAATTGCAAGTTAAGTAAAAATGACGATTTAAAGTCTACAGATCAGAGGCAATACATGTCAATGATTGGTAGCCTACTATATGAGACAACATCCAGACCAGATGTAATGCATGCAGTTGGACAGGTGGCACAATTTCAAGCAGCACCAAAGGAATCACATGTATTAGCAGTGAAGAGGATTTTCAGATATCTCAAAGGAACAAAAGAGTTTGTATTACGGTATCCAAAAGGAAATGATCCATCACTTATTGCCTACATAGATGTAGATTGGACATGTTGTATTGATGATCGACGAAGCACCAGTGGAGCATCGTTCTACTTGGGTGATTTATTAGTATCATGGCTAAGCAAGAAACAATCATCAATATCTTTATCTACAGTTGAGGCAGAGTATATTTCAGCAACAACATGTTGTACACAGGTTCTTTGGATGAAACCAACTCTGACAGATTTACAGGTTGATTATGATAAGTCCATTGCAATCTATTGTGATAATACAAGTGCCATCATTATCTCAAAGAACCTGGTGATGCACTCCAAGACGAAGCACATTACAATCAAGTATCACTTTTTACAGGAACAGGTTGTAGAAAAGAACATAAGAGTTGAGTATGTGGGCATAAAAGAACAAGTGGCATACATATTTACAAAACCAATTCCACAGGAAGACTTTGAGTATCTTTGCTAGAGAATCAGAGTTATTTATACTCCAAAATGAATGCTTTTGAATGCTTATCTTATATGTATTAGATGTACATGATGAAGCACCATAAAGAGGACAGTTAAACTAGGGGGAGAAGCCCCATATGGAAATATACCTTTTCCATTGATGACAAAGGGGGAGAGATTTATCATATGTAGAGGACAGAGGCATGATTCGAGGAGGAGAAATGGTCACAAAGATGTAGAATATAGATGCATGGTTCCAAGGGGAGCATGAGTGATACGACTTTAGTATTGAATGACACGATTTCAGTATTGCATCAGAGTGTTTCCATCAATGCCAAAGGGGGATATTGTTGATTAAGGTTGGTTTTCATTGATGTCAACCCTTGAAGAAAGTCTGGTAGCAAATTTTGGTAGCACAAAGGTTTGGGTAATGGACCCAAGTTTGTTTGATGTAAAGATGAATCAGTATTGTCTTACCATGGTTGATAACAATTACAAATGGATGAATTCCAAAGTGGTCCCCTTATGGTGAAATCCCTCACGGGAAGACTCTTTGTAGATTGAGTTATCCTAGAAGTATGGTTAGAGAACCCATGCTTAATTGTGGAATAATGAGATGAAGGTACGTGAATTTTTCAGTAAAGCTATCCTAGATGGATAGTGATTGTCATGCCATTTCCGGTGGTATGTAGAATGTCACATAACTCCTCACGGTTAGAGAGTTATGGCCATGTGAAGTTAGAGGACCCTCATGAGTCATCTAGAAGCCCCAAAAAGTCAAAGTGTTTGCAAAAGAAATTATTTAAATAATAAAGTTAATGGAGAACTCCCTAAAATAAGGAAAGTGGAATGCTACACGAAAGTATAAATAAGAGGCAAGGCTCTCTCATTTAATCACACTTGAACACATTGAATATCTTTTGTTGTGTAAGGGTTATTGCAAGTACTCATTGATACATCTGAAGTTGCAAAAGTCTGAGGTAGTACAAAGGGTTGACAGTGAAAGTTTCAGAATTACAACAAATACAAAAAAACCCTAGTTTCTTAGGCATATGTGGGCTGACAGTGTATTAGGGTGCGTACAGTATGCGTAATGACAATGTATTAGGGTGCGTATGTACGCGGGATGTCAGTGTATTAGGGTGCGTACATGTTGGTAAAGCAGTGGAAACTTGAAGAAATGAAGACACAGAGGTTCTAGATTCTGAGATCAAGCTCCCAGGAAGGTCTATAGTTCTCAGATACATCATATCTATCCATAGGTTCAAAAGGTATGTCGTATTTCTATGAATAGTTGGATTTTTATGTATGCACGAGAAATGGTTATGGAGATTTGAGAATTCTCCCTACAGAGACTAGTGGTTGCATGAGATCTTCTGTATAAGTCAGATCTACAGAAATAAAGTGTTGGTATATTTATCATTAATACTTCTTGTTGAGGCACATCTTGTATTTCTTGGCATATGGCTAAGGGTTTTTGTGGTACATGGTTGAGAGATTGTATTTGTGAAGTGGTTGATGTATTAAGATACTAAATATCATAAAGGTTTTGATGACTAGATCATGTGAGGGTTATTATAATTGTTCATGATTACATACACCTATATGGCACATGACTAGAGAGAGATATATATGCTTTGGGTAAAGGTTATGTATGAGGATGCATGCATAGGGTACAGTTACATTCTGGATACAGTGACAGGTTATAGATCTACATGAAAAAGTTACAAAGGGTCAGAAGTTTTTAAGAGAAAGAAAACCCTAGTTTTCAGAAGGAATACGCAGGCTGCATAACAGTTTGGCCGCGTACATACGCGGGTTGCATAACAGATAGGGCACATACATACGCATGCTGCAACACTACAGGTCGTGTACCTGTTGTATTTTTGTTGATACATGTTCAGTTCAAGAACAAATTGATTATAGGGCAGTTGTACAGGTTTGATGCGGGTCAATAGTACAGGTTGATACAGTTGTTCAGTGGTATATCTCATAGTGATAGTGTGACAGTGGTTCCATCAGTCTACTTATACATCAGGGCAGTTGGATGGGGCAAGGATAGGTGGTTGTAACCACCTTCCGGTTGTAGCCAAAGAACATAGGGGGTTGTAGCCTCCTTCTGGTTGCAGCTAGAGAATTGGGAAGTTGGAGCTTCCCTCAAGTTGTAGCCTGAGAAACTAGGGGGTTGGATCCTCCTTCCAGTTGCAGTTGGAAAACAAAGTAATTTGGGGCTTCCAATGAATGTAATTCTTCAAGACATATAATAAAAATAATTCTGCGGTTTTCTCCCGCTTTGGGTTTCCACGTAAAACACTAGTGTACTGTGTATGCATATCATTGTTCATTTGTTAATTTCTTATTTACTCTGCAGTTATTGTATGATAATGCTACATTGATATAACACTTGGATTGTATGGTTAAAAAGGATTATATTGCTCTATTACTTATTCACCCCCCCTCTCAGTAATCCAACAAGAATGAGCTTCTCAATCTGTTAAGTAGCATACAGGCTAAGCGATAGGAACAAATTAGGTTGAAAAGAACTTTTATAGAGGCTCAAGGAAGGTATTAGGAAGCAGGAGAAGCCATTGAGGAGATGAGTTGGCAGTACATGTGTTGAGTCTCCATTTTGACATTTCTAATGCCCTATATTACCCTCTATCTGAGCCTATTCTACCTATGCTATGAGTGTATACTTGATTGTTTCCTCCATAAATACACTTGATGACCTCGTTCATGTGCATAAGAGGCACCTTATGATTAAAGCATGGTTTGTTTAGTTTTCTTGAGTTAATTCGATTAAATGTTTGATTTTGTATGATCCTAATCATTTGACTCTTAAACAACATTGATATGGTAATTCATGGGTGTCTAATCCGGTACCAACACTTGTTTTGTGCTAATCCAGTACTCATGGCTATGACTGTGCTAATCCAATACTAAAACCCTATCTACAGGATTTTGGTACCAACATTCCGGTACTGGATTTTCACCTCGATTTTTGGGCCGATAATGATAAATATAAACATTTGGGTACATGGGTTTTGTCCATAGAGGTGTTTTCATGCAGAAACATGAGTCATAATTCACCGAGCTCGCACGTGTCGACCTCCATCTCAGGGGGAACGATTCAGCCTAAAATTGTCAAATATTTCCAAACTGCCATATTGCGCCTTGATTTTCGTGTTGATGGAAGCATATTGTACAAAACCATCCAATGGGTTTTTTGAAAATATATCTAGATACAAAACCCCTAAATCGTTTCTCAGAATTCACAACGCACAGAGAGATATCAAAGTATATTTAACCCAAATTTGTAATATCTCGTGAAAAACCCATATTTTATGCATAAACAGTTTGAACTAATTCTGAGTTGGGGGATTTGTTCTGATCCATCCCCATTGAATATCCTTGTATAAATATTAAGGAAGGAGTAATGGGAGAGGAGGAATTATTATGTTGTGAGATTGGTTCTTGAAGAAGGAATTGTTATGATGTAGGGTTGAGTTTTGAAGGTTGTTGGTTGCACACCTATTTCTCAAGTAGTGATATAATTTCAGTTTATGGATTATATGTGTGCATTTACATCATCTCTACTGTAAGTTTATCTTAAGAGCTGCCTTGTTGGTACGACAAGGGCCCACCAACCCAATCAAGGTAAGCCTCTTTGTAATTAATTGTGATTATGATTCATGTTTTCTATTTGTGTGAACAAAGTAATTTTATGTTTAATTACAACATCCAATTCCATCTCTGTCATGTTTCAGTGATACATTTGATAGCAGGTCATACAGATGTGTGGTAACTCTAAGTGAGTGGAAGCTTTGTGTGTAATACAAGATTTCTGAGTAGTTACTTGTCATCTTTGCATGAGTATATGAGAACAATCATTTGATTAAATATTTTAGTGTTTGTTTAAACTAAATGTTGTAGTGTGTGTTTTTATTTTGTCAATCTAGGAACAAGTTGGATCTCCATATTTCACCCTACATGAACCGATAATGGAGTATTTCAACATACCTAGAATTTCTTCTAGAATTGATTGAGTCTTCTTTACGCATAAACAAGGTGTTAATTGTTGTTAGTTTAATTGCTCTAGGAGATAAGATCTGAGTTCATCTTTTCATTTCATAAGCCTATAGTGAACATACTTGTCATGTGAGCAAGAACCTTTTCAATTGAGTGTTTGCTTGAGAGTTTTACCATGAACTTTATTTTTTGTTATTGTTGAAGTGTGCCCAGATTTGCTTGCTAGTTATTGTTAAGGGTAGTAGCTACAGATAACTAATTCAAAGTCCATCTTTCCACTTCATGAGCTTGTAAATGGGCAAGGCATTATTTGAGCAAAATCTTTTGAGTGCATGATTGCAAGTTTTTCTTTCTAATTTATGAATTGTGTGAAGAGTCTTATCTTTGAAAACATAGTATTTTGTTATTGTTGGTTTTATTATATAAGCTATACTAAACAGACATAGGAACCTATCTATTATCGAAACATATAGTGCATCAAATCTACTGATTACAAATCCCGATTGATAATTTATGTCTGGTAATATATTATGTAAATAATTGCACCAACATTTTGGCACCGTTGTCGAGGAGTTGTAAACGGTAATAGGTAGTATTTGAATCAGATTGCTTTAATGGTTTTGGATTGGTTTTGTGGATCACCTAAGGGTAGAGAGAATACAGTAATACGTGAGGGAAGAGCCCACCCATCCACTTGTTGGGGTTGCTCCAAAGTTAGGTTGTCCTCTCTTATTTTGATGCAAGTGTGTTTTTATTTATGCAAATTTAGTTTTATTTATGATGAGCTAACTTG